>JAHWFP010151292.1:0-22411 GCA_023313725.1 Lithobius niger | reverse complement strand
AATGTCGTCAAAAGAAATCACAGTTGGCGAGCCAGTCGTATTTTATTGCCCAGATGCCGGAGAAACGTTAAGACGACAAGCACATCCGCCTTCCAGCCAGCCAGTCGACGTGTCGTTCGTCGAGTCGTTGAACGATGCAAACAAGCAGGCAGCTTTGATTTACGGGGTGACGGCAACAATGCAAGGTGGGACTAGCAAGACTGTGGAACGACAACAATTGGTAGAGCGCCGTGTCTTTTCTTTAAATTCTTCTGGGATTCGATATGTTACTGAAATTTCCGATCTTACATTATTTGGATCAGTAAACACGATAATAGGACCGTAACCATTAATAAACAAAACAGAGTAAACATACAGAGTGGATCGTGAGATTATATCGGAGAAGGAGGAGAAAAGTAGTTTTCCCGATGTGGGGGAGGAGGTATAGAGAAGTGACACGACGTAGTATTATTGTATATAACTCTATGCTGGAGCCTTAATGGGTTAGCTGCAAGGGGCACTGCAGAGAGAAACAGAAAGGCGTCATACTGAAGCCGATGCTGTGAAGAGTGATTTCTTAGAGCTAAAACGCGCGATTTTTGTTGTTGGAGAAAACAACGTTATTTTAAGCCTAAGAAATCCGCTCTTCCGTTGTTTTTCCCTCCATTTTTATGTAGTGCACCTTGTAGTTATGCCCTCCAAAACCCATGCTGGTACCAATATGGCGGCAAATGTCACTGCCCCATAGGATATTGCCCGCTTTCCGAGTGCTGGGATCTAACAATATCGAGGGCGCGAGCCATTGTTGGATTCCAACATGAGGAAAGTGGGCGATATCCTTTTTATCACCCACTTTGAAGCTATCAGTCCGACGTACATTGTTGAGCGCAAATGAGCGCGAGTGGAATACATTGTTGCGTTTAGCCAAAAGAAAGTTTGCATAGAGCATTCGTTAATGAAATGCAATGCTACATGCAACGAAACGGGCAGCGTTTAATTTTGAAAGCGGTTGCAACTTTGTAATTGACATGAATTCTTGAACGTTTTTTTTTTACGTTTGAGGTGGTGATGTTTTCAAAAATTTTTCCATTTAATTATTACATTTGGTTGCCTTATTCCGTTTTGCCATTTAATGGAAACCAACGTTTGTAAAGCAGCGGTTGCATTGTTGTAAATAAAGTGAATTGTTGAAGTATTTTTTAAAATCTGTTATATTTTTTTATTTATTTCAGTAAATTTATTACATTTGTTTGTTCCTTTCACTTTTCATTAAACACAAACGGGGGCTGGGATCCACGTGGAGGGCTGGGATCCAGGATCCAGGATCCCAGCCCTCTGCCGTGGATCCCATCACTTCTCGTCCTCGTTCTTTGTTGCGATCCCGTCGTGTTGTATTGTTATAAGAGGACTGAGAGCTTCAAAACGGGTGAGAAGTAGTGACATCAACATTGTTGGTCGTCCCACCTCTCCCTCCCTCCTCTCTCCCACCCCGTTCCTCTATCCCTTACTTTTTTTTTCATTCCCTATCCTCCTTCTCTCCTTCCTTCTGCCTCCATTTCTCCTTCCTTTCTACCCTTTTCATTTTTTTACTGAAGCCTCGGCAATTTTTTTCCAGGATCGTTTCATTTTTATTGTCAACTACAAACAATTTTTCGTGGATCGATAACGTTGTTGCATGTTTCTAGAGATCTTAATTGTTCAGCCTCAAAACTGTTGTAGTCTTTGTTTGTACAACGCATTATTCGATGTGAAATCTACGCTATTACAATTAACGCAAGCCAAAGGGTCAAAGGATTTTAGCGAGCGTTAACCGCACCCGGTCATCTGCCCGACGAAGCCCTAAGGCCCTATGTCTGCAACACCCGGAATTAACGCAAGCCAAAACCGGTTTCTAACAATTTCCGGTAGATTTTCCTCAATTTCGGGCCCAAAATGTGCAGGTTTTTTTTTTATCTGAAACAAAAAGACGCTCTCCGAGTTGTACTTTGTCAGCATACAGAATTTCATCAAATTTGGTTCAGTAGTTTTGTCATGATATTATTAAAAAGAAAACCATTGAGACTGTGCAAAGGGCAATACTCGATTTACTTGCTCCGCTCCAAAAAATTTGGAAATTTTTTCATAATAATAAGTTCTTTTATTGCAAGCAAGTCTCGAAGCTTATAGAAAGCTTGTGTGAGATATTATACATCATCTTTTTCTTTTACAATTCATGATTAATAATAACAATAAATAATACATATACTAAATACAACACAAAATATATATTAGTTTTTTTTTATATTATACTTTTTTATAATATACTTTTTTGTATTATTTATAAATACATATACTAGTCAATAATAATTACCACTTTAAAAGTTCTGTCAGTAGGCATCACATACACTGCTTATTTTCTCACGATACATTAGCATTGATAATTTTAAATCAATTTTTTTCCCCAAAATTATGCATCTGAAATTATTGTCCTGGCAATCTAGATCCTTCAAATCGGAAAATAGTCATAACCAGTATTATCACTAAAAACATAAAAGGTATAGAAATAAAGATGTTACAGTTTTCATTTTACGTGGGACAGATATACAAACTTGCAAACGGGCGCATAAAATTATATATATGAGGCTAAAGGCTGGGAACATGCGAAACCACCAAGCCCAAATTCTCAATTGTCGTCTTCCCCAACTTGTCGAGATATGATGTAACCATTTAACTTAAACGTTGTCTTTACGATTTCTTTAAAAATCTCTAAGGGCGTGTTTATCTAACTACGCGCCTTTGTATTCTCGCGGCTTGAAGCTAGAAATCACCTGAAATTGCAACATGGCGGCGGTTTTAGCTCTTCTGGCTTGCAACGAAAGCAGTTGACAATGTCAGTTCAGAATCGACGGGGAAGCTTATTTCGTCAGGAGGAATTCTTTATCTCATTGTCGCTCATTGTAAGGTTGCAAATCATTGACTCAAACAATATCTGATTTAGCTAATCCAGGTAGCATCGTCGCCATGCTGAAGGACACCTTTGCGATCGCGATCAAATTCTAGCTGCGAGCATGCAAAGATGAGTAGTTCTCTAACACCGACTCTAACACCGACTCTAAGCACACCGACACACCGAGCACACACCGAGCACACCGAGCACACCGAGTCGTGTGCTCTAACACCGGCTTAAGCACCAGAAGATTACTTTGTGGAAAGGAGATAAACCCATACGAGGCTGATCCTGGCATCAGCTCTACAGAATCCACAACTTCATAAACACGAGTAAATTTTTAATTTTTGAAAGGTTATTTCCTTTCTTGCTCACCTAAAAGCAAAAAGAAACACATACTGACACAAACCGAAGATAACCTACATATCACCAGCTCAAGGCCAAACCAATACTTACAAAAAAACGCGAAAATAACACACATAAACTGTCAAAACATCCACCATACCTACTTAAGTAATAACTTACGTGATTTATTTTGGCAACTTAAGTGAAAGTGTGAACGCCTAATGCAGTGGTTCGCATCCCCCCTCCCCAGTCCAGTGAGGAGGTATCCCCCACATATCAAAGGGGGTCTCCCGACACCCCACCCCCCTCGACACAAGCACACAATTTCGGCCATGTTATTTTCATATGCTTTATTTCTATCCCTTTCTAACACCGGGTACTGAAGCAACAGCATCTACTGTTCTGTTTCTTTTTCAATCAATATTCAACCATGCATAAAATTATAAACTAAAATATAATTTTTGTTTTTTTTTTCTATATTGATGTGTGGTGTTGGCTGTTGATGTTGTGTTGCGGTGACTGGTGATGTGTTGTTGTTACATAATAAATGTATCGATACCCCCCCCCCCCCAAATTCCAGTGAAGAGTTGCCCCTCACTTAACCGCCTTCTGGGTACCACTGGCTTAAAGGATTATGCATTGCATTGCAATAATCAACAGGAGAAAAGGAAGTTGTAGTGTCACCAGCCGATAGCACTGGTAAAACATAGTAATTATAACATTGCTGATTTGGAAGTGGTTTTGCGGTTTCACTCTTAAGCCCCAAAAGTTGCATGCTCAATTCTTTGTAATCCATATTTCACCTTCACTAAGCTCAAATTTATTAAGACAAGGAGTAGGGTTTTTTTTTTGGGTATTCTAATCTCAACTGGCTTCATTACAAAAGTTCAAATCTACCCTTCCTTAAAATTTATTTGGTCAATTTTTCAAGTCAAGGCTTCGTTTTCCTTGATTTACTCCAAAAGGCAGGGAACTCTGTTCTTCTGCTTCAGCGATCAGCTCCTTAATTAGCAGGCAGGTTAAACTCATTTCGTCTATGATTGCAGTAAGGTGAATCATAAATCAACGGATTAATGTTCACGATTCTTCGTGAGGGAAGATGGGGTGTTCTTTGGAGCGCTTTGATGAAATGAAATTACTTCGCCGGGCTGAAATTGCTTATGTGCTGAGATCAATTAATGACCATCTGGTACGATGATTATTAGGGCTGAATTTTTGCTCGTCATGATCAATGAATTTTTTCTTTACTTTTTTTCACTCTTAGAGAAGTTGAAAAATGTTATTACAAACCCTTTTTTAAGCATTATGAAAGCTCACAAACCAATATAATCGTGTGTTTAAGCCGTTTTGAATTGAGAAGGAACAAATTGTCAAGGTGTTAATGAACAATCGTGTGGAAAATCCGTTGCCTACTTAGTAATAAAACAGTAATTGTTACTTGAAACCAGAAGACAGTTTCCTTCATTACCGTTTTAATAAGATGTTCCAATTTTAGGTCTCCCTTCAAACTATGAAGACTGTGTTCTACAAATGTAGGAAGTATTTCTTTTCGCTGCTCAGAAACTTCCGTACCTCATGCAGAGGATTTATTCAGTGAACTAGCGGGTGGTTAATATTTTTGTTGATTGACTTGTAAAATACATTTCTTAATACTGAATTAGATTCATCATCCAAGTCTCTCCTTATCATTAATACTTACTAGGCTTATTTGAGTGGCTAATACTTCCTATTAGGTCTAGCGACCGGTCCCAGTATTTCGTAGAAAAGAATGGAAATACTATTGAAATATTTTCTAAAGGTAAACCATTTTACGACAATGTCCTGGATGCAGGAAAGGGTGTTGAGGATGATAAAACTCTAATAAAAGTTTTAGAGGTCTTTCAGGAAAGGGTGGGACCAAAGGACCAAATGTGAGCTGAATCACTCAAAACTGAAGTAGCTTATTTGGATTTTTGCATCGATAAAGATGGCATTCACAATTTCCCTGATGCGTATTAATTGCAATTAACAAGCGTCCAGAATCTAGAAATAGTTCTGAATTCAAATAGTTTCTTGGGTTTTCTGCAACAGTATTCAAAATGCGTTCTTCAGTTAGCTTCCATTTAGGATCCACTTAACAAATTGTTAGGTCCAAAAACAAATTAGTTATGGACTAAACAATGTTGCATTTTAAAGCAGCTTTATTTGGAGTCTAATGTCTTCATTCATTATAGCCCTAAGTTGCCTCTGAATTTAAACCCTTTCTTCAAGAATGTAGAGTAAGTTACATTTTCAGTGCCCCCTATTTTGCCACTACCAATGGCCAGACAGGTTAAACTTTTTAAATAGGTTTATGAACGTAAAAGAGCATCTGGAATTCTGCGCGAAATTGCACGAAATTCTGCAAGGAATTATGCACGGAATTCTGCACGAAATTCTGCACGAAACTGCAATATTTATCTGTCCACTCGTTCTCCTATAATGTCGCCACAAATGAAGCACCATCTAAATTACTGTTTGGTAAAAAATTTGAGGCCACGTTTAGACTTAACTGATACCACGTAAGCAATACCGAGTTGAAGAAATGCAGCGACGTCAAGTCAAAGGCTCATTAATTCATGGCGAAGTTTTCTATCAAGAAAACGACGTTGTCTGGTGTCGGGACTTTCGATTCCTAGCATGCCCTTAGGTGGCTGCATGCATAATTGATGGGTTTGGTGGTTTACAATATCGGCTTCGAGCATCCAATACGCAAATGTGGATGAGGCACACCGCTCATTTATGTCAGGTGATTCCTTCGATCAAAACATTTGATGGGTGGGGAGAACCGGAATTTCCAACTCTCGACCAATGAAATCATTTCATTCAAAATCCGACATCATCCCTGGATTTCGCGGAACACTCATTCTGCAACATCTGTCACATCTCCAACCTTAAGGCCCATGTTGCTAAGCATGTGAGCCCGCTCAAGAGCCCTGGTAGCTCATATTACTTGCCAAATTCCAGTGGTGTTCCTCCTGTGTTGTTTCCTAATTCTCAGATGAATGAAACTGAGCATAGGTTCAGTGGATTGGTGAGTCTGTCTAAACTTGAAAGGCAAACTATCTGCCCAGTAGGGTTCAGAAGTTCTTTTCAAAAACTTTCTGGTGTTAACTTCGGTGAAGGGTAGTCCCTCCGGCGCTCGAAGCATGATTATAAACAGGCCTGTGCATCTTAATCTCTAAAGTTTAGGTTAATTGAATGTGACCATTATTATTTGAATTATTTCCTCCAATCTGAAGAGTTAGTAGTTGTTGAGGTTTCAACTTACTGGACAACATTAATTCGAAATTAATTTCCACATCGTTTTCTTTTGTTTTGATAATGTAGTGTATAAATGTATTACTTCCAGGATTAACAAATTTAGATTATCACTTGGGGGGGGGGGAACTGAGGTTTATGGCACGTCGACAGCAAGGTCATGAGCACCAACCTCAGTCACAGTGTAATGGTCCGGGTTGCCACTGTGCCACACGTTACAGAGGTGTTAAACAAACCCCAAATCTAGTTCTTATCATTAATCTGTACTACCTGCAAAAATAAAAATAAAAACTCAACAGGAGGACAGACTTAGGTTTTCATTTTCACTGTTCATAATTTTTTCTCCATAAATTGAAAGTTATTGTTGCAAGACTATATTGGTATATTAGTATTTGATTCCCACCTAGTTGATACCAACCTCACCCGTAAGTAGGTGGCACTCCACACCACCTCACATCCTGCAGTGTAATGTCTTATGTATCACATGACCAACTGAGTTAATAAATAGGGGCAGCTCCTTTTGTGCTTTGTCACGTCTGCTAATGCAATTCCGTAATGCGGTTTACCTTATTAAATTAAGGGTAGTAGCACTTAAGTTTTGTAAGCCTTAATACAACACCCTATATCATGTATTTGATGATATTTCTATTTTTTAAAAGCTTTCAGTAAACAGTTTATATAGTTTACTTAGTACGCATGGGCTAAAAACCTTATAAAGTAATTGTAACATTGTAAATGGTTTTAGTTTTTCTTTCGAGATATGTTTTTTGTTACAAGTCCGTTTAGAAAAAGCCTTCCAGCCATGCATAAAATAAATGTGTTCATCTTCATGTTTCGTGCTGTCTCTTTCATCCATATATCTTGTAAGCCAAGCCTAACGTATATGTTAAAGGTCAATTACATCCATTTTGACATGCATGTTTGACTTTTGGATCACTTAAACAAATAACTAAACACAAGAATTGCGGTAAGAATACGTTACTTACGTCCGATATAACAATTTAATTACTGCATCACCAAAACACGACACGGACATCGCCATTGTTTTGCTGGAACGCTCAGAAATTAATGCCGACAGATGTCACTTTTCGATTTCGACTCGCAGCCGATCTCTTCGGCTACGAGTATTGACTGTGAGGAGCTCAAGCGTCTGGCGGCCTTAGCTGGCCGGCAGTGTAGTGGCCAGCTAAGGCCGTCAGACGTTTGAGCTCCTCACAGTCAATACAGCTATCTTAGTTGGCTGCGAGTCGAAATCGAAGAGATCCGTCTGTCGGCATTAATTTGTCGTGTTTTGGTGATGCAGTAATTAAATTGTTATATCGGACGTACCTAACGTATTCGGACCACAATTCGTGTGTTTAATTATTGTGTAAGTGATCCAAAAGTCAAACATGCATTTCAAAATGGATGTAATTGCCCTTTAAGTTACAAATCTTGAACCCCGGGTAGTCACATTTTATCTTTGGTAAAACAGCTTGAAAACTTTACTCCGAGGCGTTGGTTAACCAATATGAGGAACTTTTAGTTACGCAATTAATTTTTCTGATAAACGAATTCACCCCTATTTGCTGAAAGCTTCAAGGATTTCACTAATGTCATGCGTTGGTTTCCATTCGTAATCTGGAGCTGGACAACTAATAGATGGCCTGTGACCACTATTTTTCATTGATGGCCTCGGTAACAGATCAGAGAGATGGTTCTCTCCTTTCTTCACTCACTCTCTCTCTCTCTCTCTCTCACTCCCTCTGTGTAGCTTTTAGTCAGAAAGCTTCTTGGTTCTCACAATACACGCATTAAGTGATGGGGCTTGCTGCGATGACGTATCGGTTTGGCAAGCTGCAAGGCAAAATACCTTCCTTGGTGGCTGCATTGACGACAGTTATAGATGGAAGCGGGTCATCGGCGCTGACCCGGAACGCTTCGGCTCTCCACTCGACAACAATGTGGCGGCACATTAATCACCTAGCAACCATTAAGCAGCGTCAGCAGGCAGGCCGACATCGCTAGCCGGACGGGTGTACAGTGACCTGGTAGCACCGCCTTTGTCATGAGTCCCGTGTCGCGACTAATTCGCGTTCCCAACATTGCCAGTTTGTTGGATAACAACAGCATGATTAAATTAATGCTTCATGGAAAAAAAAACTCCAATTAAGATGCGAACGAGCTACTAAGCTGTTGGGAGAGAGCCATCAGCGCCAATTATTAGGCGGTCAAATTTTACAACGATGTTAAGCGCGATCCATAGTGCGCAGAGTTAATGTAGCGTACAAGATAGGTTCTAAAGGTTAATGTACGACGTTTTATAAGTGTGGAGTGATGACCCCCCTGTGTGCCCCCCAAAACGACTGACAAACGCTTGTTTTAGGCGTGATTTAATAATTCAAATAGCAAAGTCGATACAAGTTTTACCCCTTATGAAATTATGCTAAGCGTAAACTAATAAAGGTAAGATCAGACAGGTCTACAACATCCCAGAAGAGATAATGTCAAAAACGGAGAACTCCATTATTGAATGTTGTTTTGTATATTTCAATTTCGTCCTACAGAATCGAATTGTGAATAACTATAAATAGCAACATAGAGAATGTTATAGCATTTACACAGAAGTTAGCTATTCCTCTTTGAGAATGGGAGGTAACTGAGGCTTAATGGTGCGTAGACAGCAAGGTCATTACCGCCACCTCAGTCACCACGCATTACACATTACAGAGGTGTTAAACGAACCCCCAAGTTTAGATCTTATCATAGATCTGTAACGCCTGCAAAAAAAACAAAAAAAAACCCTGACAGTAGGACAGACTTATCAAATTGATTCGCTAAGTCTCATGGCATATGGAAACAGTGACGAACACCATGTAGACGGTGATAGTCAACAAGTAAGTGACGGACCGTAAGTGGCCGTCGGCACCAATGACATTCAGGAGGTATACACCCCCTCCCCCTCAAAAGGAAGCAATGAATAAATTTGGTGTGACCAATCCGTAAACGGGCTAACACCACCTGTTCTTGGCGACTGTGGCGACATGCCACGTGTCATTCCACGACAGTGCCTTTAACAGCCCGCAACTTATTTCGAAAAAAGGCGAAAGCCATAACATTTATATATTATGGCATTCTATAAATAAGGAAAACAATGACATTCTAGGAACAAGAAATATAATTGTAACGGAGGATAGAAGACCCAAACTTGACCTACCTTTGCCTTTCAATAACTAATTTAGGTGCACGCTAGGTTTGTAACGCCGAAGAATTAATATCCCAAGGAAAACCAATTTACAGTGTCCGCGGCCTATTTTGAGTTCGCCCTAGAACGAACACAGATGATCGATTGTATGTTTTCGATAGCAGAGTACCTTGTTGATATTCTAGATGGTTACAAAAACAATGGTGGCCGTCGATTAAAGCCGCTCCCTCCAGGAAGATGTAGCCGCCCATAAAATACCTGCAGGACTCAAGATACGCCGCTCACACAATAATTAATACTGTTTTATTTATTTCATCCTATTTTCCCTCCAACTGCAAAACCAAAATTTTATACATATAATGTAGTATATGAAAAGCTATAATCCTTGGGGGTTTCATACATATCTTTGGAAATGTAGACACACATGTTGCTGATTGCAGAAATAGGAAGTTTAGTTGAAAAAGCGAGACAGATCAACCACGTGGAATTACATTTAATTTAAAAGCTGGTTTACTTTAATCCGTTCGATGTTTTATTATGTCTAAAATTGACAATACAAATCCACGGCCAGAAATTATAAACAGTTTCCCTCGGAAAGAGAATGAGTATCGGACTGGAACGAATTTTGCCAACTTGGTCCCGTGAGGAATTTGAAAAAGACCATTGGTCTGTGTTGTGAAGCACAATCGGGAAGGAAATTGTTTAACCCATCCAGGAAAGCACTGATGCTGGTTTTAGTCTAAGCTAGGATCGATAAGTTTTTTGTTAATATACTGGACACAAGTTAAAATGACGACCATGGTGGCGATGGAGCCACTTTTTTTGTATGAAACCGTATTGTACGGAACCAGATTTTTTTATTGTATTTTTTGTCTACAAGATGCAATTACTAAGCTGGGTGAGTCTTATTTTTATCATTTCTATAATTACTAAGTTTTACGTAGCAGCTGATCCAAGCAAAATTTAAAAAATATATATAAACGTAAAACAGGCCTGTCACAGCTTTATGGAGTTAGTCTAGTTTAAAACGATGGGAGAAATTTCTAGTACCACCACCGGCTGTAATTTACGAATAGAAAAATAAGACGTAACAGTAAAATTCTACTGAAGAGTATAGGGTATAGGGGTTATAAGCAATATGACTTAACTACCTGATATGGGTATACATTTTTTGTACCTTATCGATTACCATGTATATTCTAAAAATTATTTCATGAATTTAATAAAATTTCACATATTGCTTTGGTTAAGCCCATGACACACTACAGAATAAAGAGAGTTGATTATATTGGAATTCGTATTAGACTATGGTACCCCGGATATGTGAAGTATGAATTTAATAAAATTTCGTGCATAGGCATATTACTGTGGTTAAGCCCGTCATATACTAAATGATAAAGAGAGTTGATTATTTCGGATTTCTGTTAGATTTTACACAACCCTTCGCCTGTGAATTAGTGTATAGTACAATTAGGCACATGTTTTAAAACTAGGTGAAAAATAACTCACCTAATTTATAAATGAGGTCCTCGAATGTTATATTCGACTATACCTTTATACGAAATAACCTATTGTGTTTTACCTGATTCTATAGTGTCCGCGGCCTATCTTGAGTTCGGTGCTGAAGGACCACAGATAATCGATTGTACGTTTTTAGTAGCAGAGTGCCTTGTTGATATCCAAGATGGTTACAAAAACAATGGCGGCCGTCGATTAAAGCCGCTTCCTCCAGGAAGATGTAGCCGTTCATAAAATACTTCCAGGGCTCAAGATACACCGCGCACACAATAGTATTATACCTAACTTCATTCCTTCACCATCATGTTATTTCCCAAAAGCTTAAACATGGTATGAGTTTTATCCCTTAACATAAGTATTTAACCCCTTAACGACAAACAATCAAGAAATGGATGATTAAAATTTCATCCCCGGAACTAAAGTGGGTTACGTGCACTGTACCGCAATCAACTGATACCGGTGGGTTTGTCCCTGGAGAAGGACTAAATCCCTGAAAATCCCTAGTAATACCGCTTGTTATTACCACTGCATCAACAATCAAAGAATCTCCTGGTAATAATTCACCAACCGAAGGACGAAGAAGATCTTGCAAAAATCTGGCGCTTCAGGGCCAGTCAGTCAAGACCGCTTCGCCAATTGGCTTCGGAAAGGGGATACGTTCTCCTGGTCGTGATTTGTCCAGAGGGAAACGTTGTAGAGCCAGACCGATTTATCTCTCGGCTTCCGAATTCTAGTTTTCAAGAGAAAGAAGGAAAAAGAAAAGGAACATCCTCCATCACCTGGAAACCTGAGAGACCGAGCAAAACTCGGTGGAATTAAATACTTTATACCACACAGGTGTCTCGGCGCCCCGCAAACTCTCTGTTGGATGCCTACTGTTACTGCAAAGTCATTTGAAGCGATGTTCATTACCACTTCACTAAATCCAATATTGTACCATTAATCTTTGTGAATAATAGACTGTCATTATTTTCTCTTTGATGTTTGGCCCTTCTTCGTGACTTCGCAGGGATTGGGTGGATGAAGAAGGATTGGCCATTAAACCGTACGTTTCTCACAAAGAACCCATAAAGTAAATAAATTAAATTAAAAGTGAGTGCAAGTCAGTTGCAGTTAATAATTCCACAAACTTCATTCTGGAATTGCTTTTCAACCTAAAACAAGGTATGACAGTTAAATTTAAAACTTCACCCAGCGTTTACACACCAATACAGTTTAGTGTTTAGAGGCAGACCGGATGAAATTTTCTCTCTCCCATATTAGTAAAAGTAACCGAAAAAAACCTTCTTCGAGGGAAATGTTAAAATAAGACCATACCATGAGTTTCCCATTCCAAAAAAAATTCATACAACCTGGAAAATGTAAGACCACTACCAATTCAACCACTAAAGTTACAGTACGACTCAAGGTTGATGAAAACATGTAAGACCTTCAAGGATTGATTTGAGTCGTGATTTTAGTAGCAAGGTTGTTAGTGGTCTTACATTTCTAAGCTTTATAGATCCTTTTTTAGAACAGAAAACTCGTGTTCTTATTTTTAACATTTCCTTTGAAACAGGCAGTTTCTGCTTGTATCGGTGGTTTCTTTTTTTTTCGTGGTCTCCTATAGCAGATTGATTTTTAGAAGAGATGTGATTTTTGTGTACTGTGCATACTGTATACGTTGTATTTACACGGAATAATTACCCAAAACATGGACTATTATTTTATGTCTTCAATGCATTTACTTCTGCACGTTTAACAGAAAATGGAATTAAAACGAGACTGATATATATTGAGGTAAAATAAGTAAGATTTACGAAATACTAGATAAACGTGGTAGCAAGGTTTGCGATAAAAGATATGCATAAGATATGAGCTAAAGTGATAATATTAACGTGGTCTGAAGGAATAGTCTATACAAGATTTGTAATTACTTGAGGCAATTCAGCAACACAAGGTTTTAGATAATGAGTATAACTAAAATTTGAGGACGTAAGATGTATGATACCAAGAATTTATAGGGTTGGGGATGAGAATTTGTGACTGAGATCCATACTGAAACGTCTTGGATACAGTCGTATTAGTTCAGTCTTAGTTTATAGAGGGCGCCATGTGTTTTATGTGGGAATTTCTACTCAGTTTTTAGCCTAAAATTAAACTAAGCTAAACGAAACTAGCTTGATTTTAATTATTATTTAGCGTAGCTTAGTTGTAATTTAATTTACTTTAGATTTGGGCTGAAAAATGAGCAAAAATTATCAGATGGAACACGTGGCGCCCTCTGAAAACTCGGACCGAACTAATGGAGACCGATCTAACGTGTTCCAATAGGGACTTTTTAGAGTTACAAATTCTCCTCCCAAATCCTATATAAATTCTTGACGATACGAATAACTAATGAGAGGGGAGATAATTAAGATATCCATGATCTAAGTGAGATACACGAATCTCATTTATCTCAAATCTAGTCAATATTTTAGATTAGTTCTTGTGTCTGCTGTATAATTTGTCGCTTACTTCGTGCATATCATGTGTCTCGCACATAGTTTACCTTAGAGATGGTCCAGCATCTCGTGCAGCTCCTTTACCACTTATTTCGTACAGATCTTTATACTTGATTTATACTCGTAATTGCTTTGGGGTTATGATTGTTTGCAGTGCTGTTTCACATCCTGTCCCAATAAATATTTTAACTGTTCTGTCGCTTTTTGTTTTTGGGTTTATTTTTTAAAAGCATCTGTTTTGCTTGATAACGCTTCTATAGTTTGTTTCACAATATGTTTGCAGGAAACTTACTGTATGACGCCACGTTTCCTTGCACTTTTACTGCAAAAACATGGATATCGCACTTGTCGACTCTACAGTTTATGTTAAAAAGACTACAGGTGGAATATTTACGTGTTTTTTTTGGCACTCGTAGTGGCGTCTCGAGAACTCGTAGCGTCATGCAGTCAGTTTCCCGCAACCATAATGTGGAACAAGCTATACTTATAGCCGTAAGCCCTGTTGTTGTAGATAAGCACGGATTTTCTCGGTCCATGACGAACAGTTGTGACTTTTAAACTAGGAATCGCTTAGGACGCCATTTTAGAACAAATCTTTCAAGATAGCTTGGTATTCTTTTAACTTGATTTTCGTTAACTGTCTTCACTTTTCTATTTTCTGTATTTAGTATACCACCCATCATTTATAGAGCAGTGACATTTGCCGCCATATTGGCACCAGCTTGGCACCAGTGTGGGTTTTGGAGGGGATAACTACAAGGTGCACTACATAAAAATGGAGGGAAAAACAACGGAAGAGCGGATTTCTTAGGCTTAAAATAGCGTTGTTTTCTCCAACAACAAAAATCGCGCGTTTTAGGTCTACGAAATCACTCTTCACAGCATCGGCTTCAGTATGACGCCCTTCTGTTTCTCTCTGCAGTGCACCTTGCAGCTAACCCATTAAGGCTCCAGCATAGAGTTATATACAATAATACTACGTAGTGTCACGGCTCTATATGCACAGTTTTGGGTGGATGAGAGGAAATTTGGGCTTCCTTACACTCGTCGACATATTGCATATGAATACGACTTCTTTTTACTTATCTTTGGTACTATTCTCCCTCCTTTTTCCAATAGTTTTACCAAACCGCGGCGGGTCCCGATTTCCTTGCTTCGTTCCTGTCTAGGGCCATTCAAACTTCGTTTCGCGCTTTGCTCAGATGGGAGTTGCACCTTTGCATCTGTGTCGTAGATGCAAGACGTGAACCACAGTCACTGTAGACGGAACTTTAATGCTTACGTTTACATATTTACTGATGTAGCTTTTGTGTCATGTTGTCGACACGGAGTTTTGGTTGGAGAGAGAAGACATAAACACCAAACTCTAACTTCACGTGTTAACGCTATGGTTTTCCGACAATGTGATACTGCCAACAATCATTATCGGTATTCAGTATTCAGACCTTTCACTTGATCTTCTAATCGTGACGTCATCCTCCACAGATGGACGATGTAGTCCAAAACTCGTGGAAGGATACCAGAAACCTAGAACATTCTAGCACCTTAATGAAATATGCACCATATGAAACCATATGTTCTTTAAGCGTTAAGAATTCTAGCCGAGTTCTCGAGTCGAGTGTACCGATTATGGTTCGTTTCCTTCCAAAATCTCTGCTGTAATATAAAGGTTTAATTACACTTTCCTTAATCAGCTTTAATCCTTCCTTGATTGTGAGTCCTTGCAGCATTGGATTACCAAAGCTCTGCTGCTTGTTGTCTTTTCCTCCTACCAAGCACACGTTCTCCTCACACGTATTACGACTTTGGCCTCCTTATTTATGGCGGATTTAGACTCGAATTGTCTGCCGTGAAGTGCCGTTGCACTCCATCGACCAAAGCTGACCTTTTCTGTCCAACTCGCACCTTTTATGAGCCATCTTGATACGGTAACTGTAACGTGAGGAACGCCATTCTTCTACTTAAAGTTTTGGTTTTCCCATTTATAAAGCAAAATTATGATTTTTTTTTCCGATTTTTTCCTTAGCATAGGTAGGATTCGACCTCTGTTTTGTCAGAAAAAAACTTGTCTTTTGGCTTGTAGCTATGCATGAAGTAATTTTACGAATCAACATGTTTCCTCCATAGTTTGGTAGGTGCTCCCAAAACAAAGCTTGTTAAAAATTGTCGCCAACTTTCCGCCATTTGAAGTCGTGATATCAACCTTTCGCCAAGCTCTTTCGCCAAGTTTAATCCCGCCTCGGTTCGAAATGTTCAAAAAATTGTTTACAGTGTAATATTAAGTATTTTATTTACGTTTGGAATCTTAGCTGGTGAGATTAGCTTGGTGAAAGAACTTACGACTCCAAACGGCAAAAAAAACTTGGCGGAAAGCCTTATCAAGATTTGCTTTTGGGGGATATCATATTTTTTGTATTGATTTGTGATTCGTCTTTTGTAATGTGATACGGTCCATTTTTTCTAGCAATTACGAGATAAAAACCGTAACTTTAATTGAATGTAACGAATTCTTTATTTAAAATTCTGACGAACTCCATTATAAAATTCACCTGCACGTTTCACTTAGCAAAGTTAAAAGTTCTTGTGTTAGCCAAGTACACATAAATGGCTTCATTATATGTGGGTTAGCATACATATAGCACAACAGCAAAATCGATGAAAATATGACTACTGAAAAAATCTACAATTTACGCAATCAAAATATGGAATGAAATTCCTAACGTGTCGCAGTCTCCTAGCTTACGAAACTTTAAGATAAAGATAAGGGGGTCTTGATTGGCTAAAGATGGTTTCCTTGACAACGATGTTGATGCGTTCACCGAACATTAAAGCACTTACAATTTAATATTAGCATCTGCTTAGCCGCGGATGTACCTGATCATCATATGACACATGCTATAGTTTACATTTTTTTTTTTCTGTTGAGTCCGCTGCGTAGGATACCCAACATCACCCACACATTTTTCTCAATATTTTTTTAAGAAGTCACGTTTCCTGTTTTTTTTTATTATTTTAATTTCGTGTTGACGCCTGATATTAATAAACAAAAACGGAATGTTAAATACTCAAAATTAGGGCACGTTTACGCAACCACTCGCTTTTGCATTCTCGCAGCTAGAAGCTAGAAATCACCTCAAATTCCAACATGGTGGCGGTTTTATGTCTGCCACCTCATACGAAAACAGCAAATAACTTGAGTTCAGAAGCGTTTGGGAAAATTGTTTCGTCATGAGGAATTCTTTATATTATTGGCACGGATTATAAGACTGCAAGTATTTACTCAAACGATGTCGGATTTAGCTAATCCATTTAGCGTTGTTACCATGGCAATGTCACCTTTGCCATCGCGATTGAGTTCTAGCTGCGAGGATGCAAAGGCGAGTCGTTGCGTAAACTCGCCCTAAGGGTTTAAAAGTCAAACCTTAAAAGAAGATATGGACAAGCTAGTAAGGCCCAGACGTCAAATTTCGTCAATAAGAGACTGGTAACATTGCACACAGCTGACTACCCAATAAGTATCTGCCGTCTTTAGGAATAGAAAAGAAATAAATACATTTTGACGAAAAACTGTAAGCGATGATAAAGACCCACTTGGTGATTTTTCCTGTTCTGAAAAATTCCAAGTTAAAAAGTTCCAGGTTTAAAAGTTCCAAGTTGTAAACTTTTATTTCGATTTTGGAACTGCGAGCATTATTGTTTGTCGTAAGTTACCTTAACCTTATAGAAATTATTACCAGGATATGTAAAAAATTGCAAAATATCAAAAGTTAAATTCCAAGCTTCATTAAGAAAAATGTGTTCTTAAAATGTAAAATGGGATATTAAGATTTTCTATAAGTATCATACAAAAAACTGTACATTAAAATATTCTGTCCGCATCTGCTAGAATTAGATTTACAAAGTTGAGCGCAAAGCTGACACTGCGTAGGCCTTGCAATGGTCTAATGCTTATCAGCATCTTACTGACGAAATTTGACGTCATCCATTCCTGCTAAATCTTAATCTTATTTATTTTAAGGATTGACTTTTAGATCCTTATTTTTAATATTTGACGTTCCGTTTTGTTTATTAATCCATGTTACTTTGAGTAAATGCAAAAATACGAAATAAAACAATTGGCAGTACTGCCTGTAACTAGAGGATTTCACAATTCACACAAACCAGAATATAGGATACTGCCCATCACCTCTTTTTTGTTATTATTTTTTTTTATATTTGAATATTTCACGGCACATTCTCAATTTAATTTTTAACAAATATTTCGTCTACACGCAATATTTAACGGCATTTTCCAAATGGCAGATGTAGTGTATGTTGGGATACACTCTTAACTGCGTGGGTAAACTGTGGCATAAGATACAAGAAATTGGAAACAACCAGTGTGTAAGCTACCACTGAAAAGACGTCTTTACTTCCTGTACATAGGGGTTAGGCAATTATAAATCATGTGATCAGGGCAGTTGACAGGAAGTATGGTGTACAATTGATTACAATATATTATAGCTAACCTAGCAGACTAGTTATGGAAAACAGGAGGGTTAACAAACGGGAACCTATTTTGAAGCGGCCATTGTGGTGCCACAAATAACAACATCACAGCAGACATGTTAGGTTAGAAGCACATCCGGCAAGACGTCGTCTATAGGATTTGCATCTGCACAACAATACGAGGAATTATCCATATCTACACTGAATAGTAGGGATGTGTCGGTAACCGAAACCGAAACCGAATTTTCGGTTTTTACTGAAAACCGACACCGAAACCGATTCGGATATTGTGTCGGTTTTTCGTACGGTGTTCGAAAAATAAAAAATAAATGATTTGTTGTTTTACATTTTTCTAATAATTATCATTTTCTACGTATGAATGACAGCAAAGCTCCTAGCGAAAATAGTAGAGGAAAATGATGCCACAGCTATACTCATGGTCTATGACGCTGCTGAAAGTAAAAGCAGGAGTGAGTTGGAGCTAGTAATACGACTGTTACAAGAAAAAAAAAAACTAGAAATACCTAAAAAAGAAAATCACAATCTCTAGGTCACCTCTGAGAAAGTTTGAACAGCTACTTAGCTCGGCTGGAGCCTGTAGCCAGTACCCGCCTCGGTAGCGCAGTGGTTAGAGCGCCCGACTAGTAAACGGGAAGTCCTGGGTTCGAGTCCCAGTCGGGGCAGTTGTCTTTTCTTTCTTTCTTGGACTAGCGTATTGTGTTTCCTCACAAGGACAGTCTTTAATGCAGACTGCTTGCTTCGTTTAGAAATATCTGGTTGGGGTGGATGGTGGCAAAAACCGATAGCGAAACCGAAACCGCGGTTTTTTGAGCTTGAAACGTAACCTAAACCGACTTTATCTTTGTATTGCTTTATGAGGGTTAGGAGACTTTGGTTACAGTTAGAAAAAATGTTTTTAAATCGGCAAAATCGCAGTTTCAGTTAGCGCATGATGGATTTTCTTAATAGATTTATATAAACAGCTATGATTCATTTGTCTGTCATATAGCCATTTCTGCTCTAGTGATAGCGTTTTATAGATATTCTTTATTCAGAATATAATTTTTTTTTTTTACTATTTACGCTTTCAATGGGTATGAAGTGCAACGAAAAGTTGTCTGTTTTTAGTGTAAAACTTAGCTTACATTTTTGGCAGGTTTTCTCCGAAACGAAGAATTTGTTCGTAATTTGTGGTGTTTTCGTAGGTTAAAAAATGCGTTCAGGGATGGTAATAAAACACAAGAAAGCTCCACGCATCAAACGATGAACAGTACCTTATATTTCGAAGCTGACGTAATTTGGCTTCATTATTCAAAGAGGTAAAAAAATAAAAAAAATAAGATGAAATAAAAACACACAGCTAACACACAAGCACTTCCCATCAGCCAGCCATCTTGGAAATGAAGTGGTAACCGGAAATGATGATTAGCCGGAAGTAGGACAAGGAGCGTTGGTGGGAGATCGCAAGAGAAAGGGGGAGGGGGGGTATTTGTGGTGGTGGGGGGGGATTGAGGCTTAATGGCGCGTCGACAACTTGGTCATTAGCGCCAACCTCAGTCACAGTGCAGTGGTCCGGGTTGCCACTGCACCACACATTACAGAGATGTTATTCAAACCCCTAACTTAAATCTTGTCATACATCTGTACCTCCTGCAAAAATTGAAAAACACCGGACAGGAGGACAGACTTATCGCCCAACTGACGCGCAATGTCATACGGAAGATGGAACCGACGACGAACACCATCAAGATGGCGACAATCAACAAGTATTTGTGGTGTTTATAGGATAAACACTCTATTAGTTCCATTACTTCAGAACGGTTGTAGGTTGTTTCTGAACAGATGAAGTTAATGCAGATTATAATCAGTGTTGGCATGTTTTTCTGTTCACATATTATTTGTGAAAAGTGACGGTAGGAAACATGTATTATGCTTCCATTATGTAATCAATTCTTCAATAATCTATGACGTCATATAGTCACTCGAGTCATTATCCACAGTCATGCACCAATCCTTCCCGACTGTATCTATTAAATGTGTCGGTTTGGTCGGCAGCATGGCGAGTCAAAGGGATTTAATTTACTACAGCAGCATGAGGGTATTCATAAATTTGACGCAAATTCTCTATTCACTGTCTGAAATTGACAGCAATTAAAATCAGGTGGGAACGTAATTATGTCGCTTTCATGTAGCGTTTGGTGCTCTGCCCTAAAGTCATCTGGTCGCTTGCCAACCAATGAGAAAGCAGTTTAAACCGCAGTTTTAATAAAGGGATAAGTTAAATTACAAAACCAAAGTCAGAAGCACCGCCAAAGGTAGCGATATGCGAACAAAGAACAGAACGGAAAATATCAACCACATTAACACTAGTCGGTACAGTTTTCAGTATACATAGAAGTATGAAGCCGAGGTACGTAGGGAAAAACGTACGAAAATGAAAAATAAAAAATCCAAGTATATTTCAGAGCACGGCCACGATTTACTTAAGCAAACAGAATTTTTATTGAGGTTAACTGCATGGTAAACGAATGTTCCAAGATATGTCAAATTGGTGTAGTAATTATCTAAATAACACACTTAAACAGCTTAAAACGTTTCAGATCAATGTTAGAATGTGTTCTAATTAACACCTAAAATAGCTGATAGAACAGTGACATTTGCCGCCATATTGGCAGCAGTATGGGTTTTGGAGGGCATAACTACAAGGTGCACTACATAAAAAATGGAGGGAAAAACAACGAAAGAGCTGATTTCTTAGGCTTGAAATAACGTTTTTTTCTCCAACAACAAAAATCGCGCGTGTTAGGTCTACGAAATCACTCTTCACATCATCGGCTACTGTATGACGCCCTTCTGTTCCTCTCTGCAGTGCCCCTTGCAGCTAACCCATTAAGGCTCCAGCATAGAGTTATATACAATAATACTACGTCGTGTCACTGCTCTATAGTAAGAGTTGATGAAGCAGTGCAAATAAGTAAAATTGTTCTGTAATCCTACATATAGAAAAATAATTGTTGGCTGCACCATTGACGAGTCCTTAACTTTTTTAATAAACGGCCAGGTTATTAGCAGAATTATGCGAATTGAAACACTACACAGTGGTGGCATGATTAAAACAGATAGCCACTGTGCGTTACATGTGAAAAAGCAACAATTGACTGGGGAGCTACACGGGTTAAGTTGTCGCCATTTTCAATTTAAATAAACGGTATACCAAAAATTACTACAATTCGAATTCAATTCTAACAGACGAATTCATTTTTTGTGTCATTAAACTAAAGCCGTTTCTGCCCTATTGTCGACCTATGATAGATATTCTTTATTCAGAATATTATGTTTTTTTTTTTCTATTTACACTTTTAATAGCTATGAAGTAGACCAAACAGTTGTCTGTTTTTAGTGTAAAACTTTTTTTGGACTTTATATCCGAAACTAATTAAAAGTTCTTCTTTTTAATTATCTGTACTGCAAGATTTTGTTCATAATTTGGTGGTATTTATCGGATAAAAATTCTGTTATTTCTATTACTTGACAGCCAAATGTTGTTGGTTGTTTCTGAACAGGTGAGGTAATGCAGATATAATCAGTGTTGGCATGTTTTTCTGTTCAGGTGACCGTAACACAGTTTGTTCAGTGACCTTCTTTTATAGCACGTAAATCTATATAATAATCGTGGAGGCCGGCTAAAAGGAAGGCTACAGGGGAAAGGGAAGGCTAAAAGGAAAACCACTTCTCCCCTCCTCGCGCCCGCATTGAAAATGCACTCTCCCACTCTTCCTGCATGGAAACAGGAGCCAGGCATGAGTGGTCGATCAACTCAATAAGGGTTCAATCTGACAAGTCGTCGGGCCGAACAACCACTTCTCCCCCTCCTCGCGCCCGCATTGCAAATGCGCTCTCCCATTCTACCCGCATGCAAGCAGGAGCCAGGCATGAGTGGTCGATCAATCTGACAAGTCGTCGGGAAAAGTGCCGGAAAAATGTCCCGGGAAATGTGTCCGTAAACTTCATTCATGACCGGCCCCGTGCATAGCACGGGCTTCCTCTAGTATTTCTATTAACTTGCTTCTCTCAGTCCCATAATAAACGACCTGTAAAAGTTGAATAGTTCATTAATCTGAGTACGTCCTGCTTACTACCACGATGGAAGGTAAAGGAGCCAGGGTGTTATCGATCTACAAGGTGTTACCATCCCAGTAACACCCC
>JAHWFP010151287.1:9567-27424 GCA_023313725.1 Lithobius niger | reverse complement strand
GAAACTCTTCAATAAGAATAAAGCCCAATCAGACTAAGAAACACAAAACCGTGTAAAACCGTAAGAATGCATTCTCGTTTCCACACCTGTTTTTCACCTCATGAGCAACGGTTTTGTAATGATTTACGTTTTGTAATGATTAAACATTGCAAAATCTATTTCATGCAGGATTCCCGAAAAAAAGTAAGCAGGCATGTCCTTTTAAGTATGATACTTAATTTTGTAGATAATAAATAGTTGAGAGGTACAGCAATTTCTTTTTGAATCAATTTCTTAGAGCTTTGTGTAGATATGAATCGGCTCAATTTTAACATTGCTGTACGTTTTGAAAGAAAGAAGTCTAGAAAATGGAGGGGCAAACTCGGGGTATATGATTCAGGAGCTTCGAATATCACATGGGCCGTAATGATACCGATAAATGGCCAGAAAAGATCCCATAGCCAGTGAACAAGCCTGGTTGTCTCTCACACTAACCCTTCTCGGTATAGACAGGCAGAGAATTTGTCAGGTTACCCTTTCCACTCCTAGACAATATCAGCTTCTTCAGGCAAACAGGCTTAGGTCTTCCACCAATAATGTAAAATACAACACAATATGAAATGAAGCAGTCATAAAATCATGAAATTTTGGGGTAAAATCTGCTCAGTTTTCAAGCAATACAGTTTTTTTAAAATGTTTCAACAACCAAGTCCGTTTTAATGGGATAAAGGTAAAAAAAAAAAACAAGGTAAAAAAAAACAAGGGAAGAATTACTGGCCGTAACTCCCCAGGTATGAGACCCGTGTGTAACTGCAGTGTGCATAAAGAAAAAAAAACACTCAGAAAGGAAAGGGGTGTTACGCCCACATCTTCCGCCTGCTTCGTACTTCCACCTCTTTTAAAATGGCTTTAATGCTTGTTTCAATTTTTAAAAATGTTCAGGTTAAACACAAAGCAGATTTTACCCAAAGAATCGTCATTTTATACTTGACTTGTTGCTGCTCTCAACTTTGTTTTATAAACATTTTCTTGGTGTTCTGCTATCTTACGAAATTTTGTTTAGCAGAACATTCACAACTTCTTTTTCAAACTTATGCTCCAGGGGTCAGCTATGCTGCAGTACGCTAATCAGCATATTTAAAAGTTCTTTGCATACATAAGTTGCATATCAGTGGGATGTTGCAATGTGATGATAGCGCCCAACCCCATGTTTTGAAGAGTGAGATGCTTATTGCGTTAACATTTGAGGTGCATATGTTGGCTTCTATTGGTCCAATATGGCTCATTTTTTTTTATTTAAAAAGAATTAAAGAAGAATTTATGAAATCCTATCATTTATGACATTTCTGGCAGCGGTTTTTGTAAATGGAAAAGATCTTGACGTTCTTTCTAATTTTTTCCCCGAGTTCAGCTTAAAACGTTAGTTTATTATCAAAATTAAGGCTTTAGAAAATCGATTTAGCTGCAAATGAATTTTTATTTACAGTTCTTCTGTTTGCATATTTTCAAATTATTTGTAGTGTGTTGAATAACAACTTACCTCTATTGATGCAAGTTTTTCACGAATTAGTGAGTCACGCAAATCAGCAATAGTCATGTTAAGTTGCTGTGCTTCCTGCCAGATAGTCAAATTTTTGATGTATGCATCAGAATACCTGCGTGTTGCATTAAGTGAAATCCTTTCCCATTTACACTTTTCTGTGTGTTCGTCGCAAGGTGGTAGATAGTACAAAGGTATTAACCGCGTTCTATTCCTTTTGAATTGTGGATCTAAGTAGCAAAAGACAACGGATGGGTATTCCATTTGATTTAAGCGTTGAACTGAAATGTCAACAGAAACAGGGTACCGCAAGTAGTGATCCACCCTGTCTTTCAGTTGCAACAAGCACACTGTGGAGCAAATCAAATACACTATGAGCCACATGGATGTTGCTGATAGCCCAGTTTCATTGCTCAGCAGTCTACCAAATCCTGGCAGCTTAATGTTCACTGCAGAACTGGCTTTATGGTGTTTAGGTTCTTGCTGTTGTACCTTAACAATTACTGGACGTGCTCTGTCCAATTGCCCCATGCTGACATTGCCTCTAGGAACTCTGAAAATCGAGCTGGTGTATTGAAAATATCTGGTTGTGCGTGCTGTATTGTAGTTTGCCATCTTGGAGGATGTATTTTTCGAATAGATCTCTTCCAACTAAAGTTCTCTTTCGAACAGCATTGACATTAATTCAGCATTATATTACGTAGTTCAGCTAACTTCATTAATTGATAATGCCATCTCCGTCATTTCAATGTCTCCTGCTGATCCTGCAAGAGTCAATGATTGGATTTGTATTAAATTTTTTGCCATGAGAAAGTTCTACAAACGATTTTATAATTATAAAGTTCCCAAAAATATTCATAAAATCGTTTGTAGGAGACTTGAAAAATTATGGGACTTCAAAAAATAGTTTAAAAGTAGTCTGGTGATTCGAAAGATATAATATATATAATACCTGTGCAGCAAGGGGCAGCATTTGACTGGCTACCTTTTTGTATGATCAGACAACTTTAGCACCACCAATAAGAATGACTTTGTCCAAATAGCACCGCAAAACTTAAGGTAACCACGAACACGAGATCAAACACAGCCCTGAGGTCAGATGGCTCGGCGAAGGCCAGATGAATTCTCTAATCGACCAAGGTACTTTTATTAAATAAGAGAGGTTGTAATGTCGTAATGAAATGACTACATAGGGAATAATCTATTATAGTAGTATGGGGTTAGCATAACTCTTACAGGTGGAGCTAACAATAGCGCGTCTAAGTATAGACATAAATAGTTAAATCTGCTCAAACGCAACAACTCTCCCAACCATCAACAACTAAATAAATATGCCTATGAAAACGACGTACGAGCTAAGCAATAGGCAAAACCCAAGTTATAAAACTAGGCAAAAGTATTGTTCGTGAAAACAAGAGAATATCAATTTAGTGCAAAACAATGGGTGCTAGAATAACTAATATGCTTCAATTTGTAAATCGTAAGTTGGCTGCACTTCACGTTAAGTCCCTCAGCTATGCCAAGTGTCTAAAGGTCGAGGCATTCATGAGCCTTTTATTCTCGAGCCGAACAACGTAAAACTTCGTTTGGAGATAGTGAACGAATATGACTCACGGAGGTGACGCAGGAAGGATCCAATACCAGGGATGGGCACGTCACTGTCACGACTGAAAATACTTTTCTGATGTGCACCTCTGGCAAAAGGACTTCCAGTCATCATTGCAGGCAGTTTAGCTGGCTGTCTGGGTAAAGTAGATAGCAAAATCAGCCAGAAGAAGGCTTGACTGTAGAATGTCAGGAGGCATTAACTGGGAGTCTGGGACTCATAACCATTGTGACCTTATTCTTGAAACCGAGTTACTGACTTGCTAGATTGTGTGTGAACATCACCCAATGAAACACATCTCTATAATTTATGTCTGTGTCTTAGAATAATTTGCAACAAGCAGCAGATGTAAGTGACTGTATTAATTATGCATACTTTTAGCCACGGTCGAGACTTGCTTGGAGAAAAGTTTTGTACCCACACAACGTTGTTAACTTCTGGTGTTGGATTTGATTGTCGCTGGTAAAGTAACAGTTGATTACATGTTTCTCTTGAATGATATCAGTTGTAATTGGCAGCGGAAGTGACAGTCGAGTACGAGCTTCAATGTTTAGAAAAGGCATGATAAGGCTTTCTGTTTCGTGCAACGTTTAATACTTTCGGAAGCTACTAATAATTCAGCAGTGCAGTATCTGCACTTTACCCACTTTGACGTCCAGCCATAAGGGATTTCTTAAAGGAATGTACTACACTCTCAGTAGCCCCACTGCAATGGGTGGGTAGTACAAAGTACCTGTCATGTGACGGATGCTACATGTATTAGGTTAATGTTCAAATTCTAACACAACCATGTCTGTAATATAATACCAACATTTTGCTAAGCCATGTTGCATGTTGCAAATAACCCCAGAAAACTCTTATGATCTTTGCAGAAGAAGAGGATTTCATTTTATATACAAATGGAGTTTTGAGTGGTCATTTATAATGACAAGGTAGCTCATTCCTTCTGTTGCCACGAAATCAACACGTAAGTTGTCCCACACAACAGTAGGGTAGGCTCACAAAATCTGAATGCTACATCAGTATCTTTACGGATTTGACAAACGTCACGAGACTTAGTAATAAATTCTAGGTCTTTATCTATTCTTGGCCACTATACACAAGATCTCACAAGAGAATTAATGAGAAAAATGTCGAAATGATCTAACAACAATAACAGACATTTCATTCATCATGGGCATGCGTTACAAACTAGCAGTGGTTAAACTTGCCTTGCCAGCTGCTGGGGATATGATGAACATCAAATTGGTAGCCTAATCAGAAGAAGGGCCCAGAATTCAACTTGTGATGCTACCATGACTGGAATACCTACGTTGTTACCGAAATTTCACAACTAGGCCTTCTGGTCTAGCTGAAGAATGAAACATCTCCCATACCAAAATTGATGAAATTTTTACGAACAGAAGACCACCACAAGTGCCTCTCGATCAAATTTAGCATAGCCCTGCTTGGCTTTTGCTCAGACTCTGAGATTCAAAAGGAATAGATCTGTCTTCCACAGATGGCATAACATTCATTACCATGCTGCCTAAAACTCTGTGGGAGAAGTTGCTAAAACAACATATTCGATTTAAGAAATACTTGTCTAGTGTTAGTCACGACAGCTGAGCAATATTTGGTCCAGTGCCAAGGATGTTTTTTGACCAAATAGCCTATTTAGGAGACCCAGTATAGAAGCTAGGTGATGCACACATTTTCTATACTGGGTAAAAAAAATCCCACATAAGACATTTATGGTTAATGTGGGACAGTTCTGGTGCCTTTTGAGTTGCATCCAGTATCTATGAAAAAAATGATCATGCAATTCTTATCAAATAACCAAGTTATTTCAGTTGTATGCCATTCAAGCAATATTTTCCTTTCTAGACTCACACCGCCTTTCTGCAGAGAAGACAAGACATCGCTTAGCAACACATCATGCTCGTCACCCTTCATGGTAACAAGTAGATCATTCTAAAAGAAAAGAGACCTGCCCTAAGAATAGTGTGAGGTATGGTTTTAGAGTCCTCGTGCAATTCCATCCTCAAAAATGTCGATTAGGGATAACTTATTACAGCCAGCTGGCTCGCTGAACAGGTCCTCCATTCTAGGCAGAAGTAACTATTCAACAACCAACTCTGGGTTAACTGTAAATGAATAGTCAGCGACTATGCATAGATCCCCATTGGGCTTACGAACAAGCAAAATCACCTCCCTTACCAAGTGGTTCAACTCAGCCTCAACCACCTTCCCTGTAAAGCAAGAGGTATGGATTGAGCCTTCGTAAATCTTGGTTTAGCTTCTGGCTTCGTTTTGATATCTGCCTTTAAAAGCTTAAAAGCGCCCAGTCCTCCTGAAAAACGTAGTGGGGAACCAAAAATCCTTTTTTTTTCAGAAACCAAATTGACAAAAGTGGTTGCATCTTCTCCTTGATCATTAAAGACACTATAGAATTGTCGCAGTTCCAGATTAAACATTGCTCTGTACAAAACTATCCGAAAAACGTTGACTGATTACTTGGTGTAACAACCTGCATCCCTGACTGTGGCGCAGAAGAAGAATAAGTGGATAAATCCCTGGAGAGCTGTAGCAGCTGCTATCAGGGAAAATGGAAGTTAGTAAAGTTGACTTAATTTTAAAACTTATGATGCCTGGGAGCAATTGTGGCTCACCAGGTCACCAACTAGTTGAAGTTTTGAAGTGACTAAATAGTCAATGTAACACTCGTTACCATTGCAGTGTATGTGAATACACTACAACTATGTGCACTATAGCAAATGCGGTGCAGCTGCTTTTATTAACTCTAGCTATGACGTCATAATTGTATGAGGACATAAATATTAAGCTATTACAACAGTAAAGAGGAGCATAACTCTTACAGGTTGGGTTAACAATACCGTTCTCTAAGTGTAGATATAAATATTTAGCTCTAGCAAACACTCCACAAGCGGTTAGGCCCTGTTAACCAGAAAAATCTGTATGATACAACGGTGTCAAGCAATGAAGCCAACATCATTAATGACCACACAGTTAAAGGTATAAAGCGGATTCTTGGCCTTAACCAATACAACGTAACACTATTGTTGTTAGGCATGTTCCCAGCCCGAAGGCCACAACACCAGGGATTGAAGGACGCCCCAAAATAGAAACAATCAGGGAGGAGAGGGCACAGCGGGACCACAGCAGGGGAACCCCAGAACCAAAAAGAACACACATTTCAGCTCAATGCACTGCGGAACAGGCATACAACAAACCAAATAAAACAAAAAACACAAAATGGGTAAGTAAAAGTGCAACAACCAAAAACATACATTGTAAAAAAAAACACGAATTCGGCCAAGGTTACAGTGAAACACGGAAAAATTCTGGTGGCGTGAATAAGTCCTAATATTTCCCTTTTTTAGGAGCACTCCTAATCGTGCTACCGCGAGCAGCAATTTTCTAGTTTTCACTTAACTTTCGAAGTATTAGTCGGTGCGATTAATTTGGCGGCCGTTCCCTGGTTGAATGATACTTGGCGGATATTTGGATACTTCTCTTATAACAGTTTTTAGGTGCATACGGATTACCACTGCCCCGTCGGCCCGTTGTTGGTGCAATCACTATAAAAGGGCTGCCATTCGTTGCAAATTCTCCAAGGCTGCTGGCTGTAAATCGGAGGTTTTTTTTAAAGAGCTTTAAGTAAACAGTCAGTGTTGGCATCAAACTGTCCTTGCACTAATAAGGCAGTGTTCCTCTTCTAGTTGAAGTTGATGAGCATGAAGAACAATAAATAACTTTTCTTCTGTTGCAAAAGCAAGTTCTGGTTTAGTATACAGCAATTTCAGCTCTGTTTCCGTAGATTTCTTAATACGGCAGCCAATTGGTCATCATGGCTGAGCGGTGAGAAAGCTCAGCCTGGTTGCCGGAGGTTTACGGATCTGGTCGAACCCCTGGAAGGGGATCTTGGCAAAGTCCCCGCCAGGACTGCAGGCCAGGATAGCGTGAGAGGCTACCATGCTCCTTCAGCGGCTATGGGATGTATTCTGGATAATTCTGGACAATCTATCGGCCCCGATGATGATCGGAGGTTTCCCGGATCGAATCCCCGGGCTGGCACCTTCCTTTGCCAGATTTCTTCTTCTCTAAAAATAATCTGGTAATGTTCAAAATTGAGCCGGTTCAGCCATACAAGCATTAATTGCTTCGACTGACACAAGGCTCGTCAAAATTCTTTAAAAAAAAATTGATCACTCTTTTCATGAACTATTCAATTCTTGCGCCATTTGTTCTGATGCGCGGTACAAAGAGAGGAATCGATATCATCAGCCATAAACGAGATGGAGTAGGGCGATTTTGACGAATATGTGCAAAATGCAAAATAACTCTTTCTAGAACTGACGAATACGATATTCTTGATTAACCAGTTTCAGCACTTTTAGCGGATAAAAAGGAGTTATAGCCAGTATCGTGCACAAGAAAAAAGGACACAACGTTTTGGAAAGTCAACCTCCCATCTCCAGGTTAAAATAAAACGCCTGAAGTCACCAAATCCATACTATCCATGCCTAAACTGGTTTGTTTGTATGGATTTGATGACTCCATTCTACCATTAATTTCTATATGTGTTAAGTGTTTCACCTGAAGATGTGATGTTGACCTTCCGAAACGTAGTGGCTATAACTCCTTTTTATTCGAATACGATATTCGTCACTTCGCAAAAAAAAAAAAAAAGAACAAGAATTTAAATAAATCAAGTAAGTGGTTATGCTCAAAAATCATGAGCCCACGGCTCACATGTGGGCTGGGACAGGTAAAACGACAGTTGAAGAACGGAGGACACAATTCATGGTGGGCTACGCGTAGAAGCCATCATAACCAATGCTCCAATTACGCTCTTATTAAATAAATACTAAAAGAGCGACGTGGGTTCCAGTAATACAAACTTACTAAATAGGTCTAAACATTCAGGCATGCAGTACGACCACGGTCGATTTTTTTGGGAAGGGGTGGGGCAACAACCACCATCTCCCATCACACCCAAGAAAAATTCTTATTCTGAAAAATGGACCTCAGTCGGAATACCTAGATTTATAAAACAAAATGTAAATGAATACAAAAATTAATACTAATTTGGCACAGCTTGGAGTAAAAAAAATTTGCCCTTAAATTCGTTGATCCCAGGCTAGACCCCAACGGAGTCGGCCGACGCCCCCACCACCATCCCTTCCACCAAACCATCACCGCCACCTTGCCAGATGCCAGATCAGATGAAAAGTATAACTGTTGGCAGAGTTGAGGGGACAGAAAGAAGCCTCTCATTTACCAGCATTCTTTTCTTTGTTGGGGGAGGGGGGGGGGGGGGGGGGAGCAGTAGTTAGGATGGGCAATCCTCCATATTGCATTGTCATGCCTCGCGTTAGCACTCAGCTCTGTATTACAAATGAAATACCGATCGCTGTTTTGCTCGTCCGCTCTTCGTCATATCATGCCTATCGCAGTAGCCTGTGATCTCAAAACTCACCTGCTCGCGTCTTAATACGTCATTTAGATTTTTATCGTCATCTCCCCCGATGAAAAGTTTACAATGGAAGGTATCGTCTCTACCTTAACCACCAACTAAGAGCGATAGCATTCGTCATTCAAACGTAATGCGTGTTAACTTTTGCTAAGTAAAAAATGCGCGATTCAGGACGAGTTACATAATGACCAACCAATTTCTATTTTTCTTCTGCAATATCCGGGCTCCTCCGCACTACAGCGACGCACTACCCCGTTGCGCACATGTTTGTCGAACTGATGCTACACAGCTGTTAAATAATATTCCGATAACAACGATCGGATTACCTGATTAGCAGTAGCCATTTTTTCGACATAACAACCCGAATTGTCAATATGCGTAAAATATGGGCACAGTTACCGGTGAAGCACAAAGTAGCTGCCATTTTTTTTATCGGTTCACTCAAAGAAGAACGACAGATAAGACTCCGTTTTCCGTGCAATGTTGTTAAAACCTGAAATTAACTATGGTAAAATCCACCCACATTAGTCAGTGGATAAAGTGTTAGCGACGCGACCAAAGCCTGCTTACCACTGATCGGTCTGTATTCATCCGCGAGCTCCAATTCAAACAATGATGCAAAAATAGCATAACAATTCATTCACGTGATTATTTTTAATGCTAATAATTTCACATTTTTTAGGCAGTGTTACACTATAGCATGTCTTTATTGTTAATATACTTATTGTTTAAAATGCTTAATAATGTATTAATTCTGCATTACGAATGTTCTCTCTTTTCAAAAATGTTCCTGAAAAAGACTGTATTGGTTTGGCCTTTTAAAAGACCGTTTTGACGAGCGTTAGAAGCAGGTGGTGTATGGAGGTGAGGGGAGGGGGGGCAAAGCAAACTGTAACGAATGTCTTACTTAACTCCTTACGTGGCGCTTTCGTTACGTATTTCAAGCCAAAGTTGTCAAACTTTCCGAAACTCGTCACAAGCCTGTTCAAACACGGATTCCGTGTGGCCAGCATTAACACACGTTTCCTCCAATAATGAATGTCCTTCACTCTCTCTCTTTCTCCCCCCCCCCCATAAAAAAAAAACAAAAAAACAATAGCCTATCGTCTCGTTCAATGGCCAGGCCAGGTTAGCCAAGTTGTGACGCTGATGTTTACGACGAAAAGTAAAATGCAAATCCGGAGTGGTTCGTTTCATTGTCGTTAGTGAGAAATTTGGTACAGAATCGTATTCGTTTACGGCACGTGACACTTTACAACAACTGCAATGTCGTCATTTCGACAAAAATCATGAACTTTTTCCGAATTCCTGAAAGCGTAAATTCGTCGCATTTTTACGTACGCGTGTCCGTGCATCGCAGCAAGGCTGTCGATTGAATAACGGTTGTGATCGTACCGTGTTTTCGCACCTTCAGTTAATGCGCAGTTTACGGTTAGACAACATCGTGATATCAACAGCAATATTGCAGCCAAACCTACATGTCAGCCTCACGTAAAACTCTTCGTTGATATTTTTTCCTCCTCCACAGAATGGTGCGTTATGCATTGTTCGGATTTCGTTTGCGTGGCGCAGTTGAACTCGTTTATGCAACGATAGACAGCAGCTTCGAACACGCCGCCCAGCAATCGTGTTTCTTTTGCAAATCCACGAACAGATTTCTTTGATCATGTTAGCGCGGTTGGCTGTAGACATTCATTACAGTTTGCTTTTGGGAACTCGAAAGGCACCTGCAGAAGCCATCGCTTGCGCTGTTGTTGGCATCGCCGCCATCTTGGAACTACTTCCGTTTGGAAGACAAGTGGCTGTCAAAGTTTGAGATCTGCTGAAAAATGCTAATCGACTAATTTTTAGTGTTTCATGAAAACTATGTATGGCCAAATGCCGTACCTGAATAGTTTCTGAGAGCGTTTCATACCTAAAACGTTTTGGTTGATGCTGGGAAAACACGAACTACGTTACGCCTACCGTCGTAATACAATTTCAATACAGGCGTGAAGAGGCTCTATCGCATCGCTAACTCTCTCTCCACTGATTAATGTGGGTGGATTTTACCATAGTTTAATTCCGGTTCAACTTCAATCCTTCAAATGCAAACGATTTCATCATAAACTGTTCAATAACAAAGCCTATAATTTGCTGGCACGTGTTTTCATTTAAAATCATGGTTAATCGACTGACATTATTGGACTTGGCCTGAAGGCTAATAAGTGATACGACTGACCCATTCGAATAAACGACTCGAGTGGGACGTGACGTCACTAGACAACAGTTCTAGTGACGTCACGACGCGAGCCCTTTTTTGAACTGTATTTCAGTGACTGCTTTTATGCATAAAATGCATAAGCAGTTAAAAAAATGGGCTAGAGAAAGGGCAGTTCGCATTTTCTTGTTAGGACTTTATTTCCAAGTTTAGTCCGATTTGAGGTCGCTTAGTGTTGTAAATGCTAGCATTCAAAGCAATGTCCAGCTTCAGCTATTTTAAATATTTCGAAAAAAATTAGTTGATTGCAAGCAACAGAGTGGACACATGCTACAACACATGCAACCACACATTGTCCTTGCTTGCAGGACAATGACAAAGCCGAAACTAATGAAAAGCTGACTACAACGGCATCACACGCACAGTAAGAAGTACCTCCGTAAACCATCTCAAAATATTTTTTCCACGGGTTCCCCCCACCCCCTCCTCCACCACGCACAAAAAGCAAGAATTATTATATAATGTAGGCTTGAGGGCGAAAAGGAACCGGTGTATTTGCATGGGGATAACAAAGTGGAAAATGTAATTAAGCCAAACTGAATAATAAACGTAAGGCGGCACAACAATAATTATTTAGTTAGTTTATTAAGGAGTGGTAATCCCCCCCTTTGGGATCATCTGCCCCATTAAACGGTGTATGGCAGTACAACAATCTCACAAATACAAAGGAGCAGTGCTCTACTATACAGTGGTAGGGCTTACTATTTTTTAAAGCAGAGAGAGCAAGAAGACGTATGCAATAAACTGAAAACAGTGCATTCTAAAATATAAGAATTAACTAGTGCCAAACCAACAGTTGAAAAAGGGAAATATTCAAATTAACGTCCTTTCAACTGCTAAGGTTATCTTGACGAGGAGAGGGATAATTTTGCTTGGAAATTCCTAGGATATTTTGCGTGTCACGATGCACACGAGCGTATTTTAGGGCGAATATCAGTTTACCACGAATGGAATTCTACAGCATAAATAATAACTGTCAACAGAATCTATCATCAGAGTTAACATTGAACTGACCACTGACGCTGTACATAGTATTTACAAAATATTCTTCAAACCATGCCAAACACTGTAGATTAAATTAAATCTCATTTTTTTACGATTCAAAATAACAAAGGTGAAGAGACAGTTGTTATTTAATGAAGGAATGGGTTGGTCATATACGGAATTAAATTTTACCGTCATTGTTCCATAACAACTACCGAAGGGCATGCAAAGAAAGAAGCCGATAAAAAAAAGGTGTAAATTCAGCTGCAGTATAGAAGGGATAATCTTTCCAGTTCTTGTCTGCGATATTGGATAAAATAGACTGACGAATACGGGAGTCTGGGTTTTGAACAAATTCCACAGGAAAAGTTTTTAACTTAAGGATTCAGTAATCACACAAAATACTTGAAACTAAAGTTGAAATCCTAGCCAAAGCAAGTGCATCAAGGCCACATCGTTATCATTACAAAATTACAATGAAGTAGACTGTGTGTATCAAGCATCTACCACAGTTACTACACTGAAAACAAGGATTCATTATACATCTGCAGCAAACGAAGGGTCTGCCCCTTCTACTCAAATGGGTCGAATACAGAACCTTCCTTTTTCTTTCCATCACTAAGCAATGAACACGTGAGAGGGTGTTTCGCAACATCCAGTTTCCTGTTTCAAGTTTCGTGTTTCAAGTTTCCTGTTTAAAGTTTCCTGTTACCAGTTTCCTGTTTCAAGTTTTCTGTTTCCTGCGAGAGTAGCTAGTCTTTTCTTGGTCACAAAAACACAACACTACATTCAGAAACAATCGCTAAAAATACTCGACGTACACAACGGTACACGCCGTATTGGGAACCACTTTGCACCACTTTCCGATATGGCGTGTACCGTTGTGTGCGTCGAGTATTTTTAGCGATTGTTTCTGAATGTTGTGTTGTTCTGTGACCAAGAAAAGCCTAGCTTTTCGAAAATAAAAAATTAGTGTTTGCCAATGAACTTGTGGAACCTTACTATCTCCAGGGGTGGCTGTACTCTCGCATCTTATCACATTTCCAAAAAATAATTGATTGGGGTTTCTGTTTCCTGTTTCAAGTTTCCTGTTTCAAGTTTCATGCTTCCTAACTTCAAGAGGGATATTTATCTAACTTAAGTGCTAATCAATATAAGACAGTTCAATCTTTCATAATGGAGAGCTGAATGGCGCATAACAAAGACAACTACGTTTTAGATGTGAAATTACTCGTGAAATAAGAAATAGCGAAGGAATTCAATTTCTAAAAAAAAAAGTTTGTATTTTACATGGCGTTCGTGAAACCCAACATAATAATGTGTAACGGCGGCTGCTACGTAGGCTGTGTTTTAGCAATCGATGTACTCTGATCCTCAGTTGCGGCAATTAACTTCAGTTTACTTTCGGACTTATTCGTTGTTGGACTTTTAAATCAAGCATAGCATTGACTACTAACCTGTTGAGGGTGTATTATAGCTCTTGGTCTAGGGTTAAGTAAAACTAATTTCTGGTAGATAATTGCTACCTTGGAAGGATCGTGCAAAAAATGGCAGTGACGAAATTAACTAGCAAAATTGTCTATCCACTAAGTTAATGCTAACTTACAGAAGACAAGACGAAACAACTTGAGTTTGGAGTTTGGTTTAATTAACAGTGTTATTAAACATCAGTATTTACAGATTCAACGTTTGCAATCTTTTCGGTTTCGTTTTACGTTTAAGTGGTTTGATTTCAATCATCAAAAAAATAAGAATCACAAAGAATTCCTGTTCCAAGTTACAATAACTACTTACGGGTTACAGTCAGATTTTGACTAGTAAAGAAAGATCATTTGCAGTGTGTCACTTACTAATAATTACCGACCGTTTCCAAGATACGAACAAATCTTGACAGTTTACATGATGCTGACAAGTCTACACTTTAGTTTCTGCCCAGAGTGGTAAATAAGAACTCTGCCTTATTTGTTAAGTTTAAATCGTTATAGTTTCAAATAAAACACTCCACACAGAAATTTCAATGAATTTAACTTAATTTTACTGCTTAGAGTAGATATAAATAAGCTAAAGTAAGTTAACAAGGGACCCGATAAACATTTTAAAATGTGGGAGACTTAGAACGAAATGTGCCGAAACTTATGTCCCCATATTAACCACGAAAAAAAACCACTTATTTAAAGGTAAACAAATAATTTGGAATTGTAAGCCTGAAGAAAAATAAGCAGCATTACCATAACACTCTGGTGAGTTGGTCATGACCAGCTCTGTACCCACTTTTTTATGGAAACTTATGATTTTTATGTAGGGCCCTTCCTTCGTTTTTGAGGGGTGGTTTTTTTTCCCCACATAGCTCAACAGTTTTAACATGTATTGTTGAGTCTGGGCCTCTGGCACTATGGTTTTCACCTCATACCGCACACATTTGTTTTATTTATATTAATTTTAATTGGCAAGGGGCCTCTGCCTCTGTGCTGTGCTTACCTTTTGCCACCTACCTCCTTATGTCTGGCATCCCTACTGCCCCACTCATCACCCCCTCTCCCATATTTAGGGCTGAATACCTATTATTATTATTATTATTATTATTATTATTATTATTGCTTGGATGCTTGGATTGGAAGTATAATAAGATACGGCATAGAACTTTATGGATTTGCATCTGACTACTTGATCGAAAGATTACAAAAAGTGCAAAATAAGATTATTAAAGTTTTATTTGGCTATGAAGGAAAAGAACAAAAAACAAATGACATTTTTAAAGAGAACGAAATATTAAAAATAATAAAACTCAGAGATTATATTATATTAACAAAAAATTATTACATAAATAAATTTAAAATCTATAATAAAGAGAGAGAAATAAATCTAAGGAAAAATAAACAAACCTTTTCACAACCGACATGGAATAATAAATATGGGAAAAGAAATAGAACTTATTATATACCATGTATTTTTAATGAATTGCCAAAAAATATGTTGGAGTACAACAATTTAAAAGACTTCAAGATAAAAATAAAAAATACCATGACAAAAGATACATAAATTTTAATAGCTACCACTAACAAGATAATAAAAATAAAATACCCATTGCAATTAAATAAACCTATACAATAAACCAGGGTTAAGTGTTGTTAATAATAGCAAAAAATATTGAATAAGATGCTTTGTATAAACTCACACAAGCTGTATTACAGCTTCGAGGATTGCAATTTGTTTGTAATTTGCTATTGAAATAAATACATTATTAAAAAAAATTATTATTATTATTATTATAATGGATCAAGCGCCAGAACACTTATTGAAACCAAGAATTTATAGGGTTGGGAGAAGAATTTGTGACTGAGACCCTTTCTGAAGCGTCTTAGATACATTCACATTAGTTCAGTCTTAGTTTATAGAGGGCGCCATGTGTTTTATGTGGGAATTTCTACTTAGTTTTTAGCCTAAAATTAAACGAAACTAAACAAAACTAGCTTGTATTTAATTATTATTTACCCTAGCTTGGTTGTAATTTAGTTTACTTTAGATTTGGGCTGAAAAATGAGCAAAAATTACGATTTGGAACACTTGGCGCCCTCTGAAAACTCTAACGGAACTAATAGGGACGAATCTAACATGTTTCAATAGGGTATTTTTAGAGTTACAAATTCTCCTCCTAAACCCTATCAATTCTTGCTGAAACTCGTATGTGCAACCATAAAACTATCTGCTAAAAGTATGTGAATGTAAAAGAGCTGCTCTTCCATACTCAGCTTATATATGTGGGCATTGGCAAAGCCACGATTCCAGGAATTTCCCAATCTGTGATGAATTGCAGTGATGATCACCGATCTCATGGTAGTAGTGATTTTGCACTGCTGGTGTGAAGAAATTGTGGCGTGTTTTTTTTTATTTGTATCGTGTATCTTCATGGCGCTATAGTACTCGTAGAGAACAATCATAAAAAAAATTACAATCATTACCATTACATCAATATCTGTACATCGTATGTTATTTTTCACTAAGCAAACTTAAGTAATTAAGTTAGTATTAAGTGATATGATACCAACACATACTATCAACAGTTATTAAATCAATGTGAATCGTTGCAAACTCAACACATCATGTAAGTTTTTACGTATAAAATACTCGGCGGAACTCTCTAAAACAGTGGATTACCAATTGAAGCGTAATTAGATAGCCTAATTGTTATTGTTCCTAGTTCCGTTATTTATAGACTTAACGACGCTCAAGTGTAGGACATAGAGGGTAGCAAATACAGTGCTCTACAACCTTGTGACACATCTTCCTTTCAAAAAATGTATAGATTTGGCTATACAGTCAAAAAACGTAAAATCTGCATCTAGGGTATATGGGGGCTGGAGCACAGCGTCTAATCATGGGGACTTTTGACATGTTGTTGTTGTTGGAATTGCTTCCGATTCGGGGACTTAAAACCTGGTCTGCTAACTCTGAAAACACTACTTGCAGATCGATAAGACGGATCTAAGGCCCAAACAACAGAGCATCTGCTGCAACCCGGACAACAACTGCAAAGAGGATAGTGGGACAAACGTAAATAACAAAACTGAGAACTAAGAACACTTAACGAGAAGCACGGTTGCGATGTTGATCGGATGATATACAGTTTTTGCTATTTTAATAATTTCAAAATTATGAGTATCAGACAAAAATTTTAAAATGGTTAACAGAATCAGAATCAGAATAGTTGACATTGTTCTGACCACTTTTGTGTTTCCTTTTTTAATAATCTATGTACAGTTTCTTTAAAGTTCATAATTTTCTTATGTGCTATTCCGGGAATATGATTCTTACACGGCCTTGCGTCAGATCGACATCTGTCCTATTTTCTCTCATTCATATACGGAATTACTAAAAAAAAAATAATAATAATAATATATAATTTATTTTAAGTTTGTGTACATCAGGACATGAGTCCATACAACTGTACATGTCAGATTAAAACAGCAATTCAGTACAAAAAACAAGGTAGCGATGTGTATTTTAACAAACCTTAATAAAAAAAATAAAATACAGTACAAAATTAAATAAATATAAAAATTAAATACATTGCGTCAATTAAAAATATTAAAAAATGTTGAGTACAAACAAATATTATCGCACATCAGGAAGAAGAAATCAAGAAGCCGCATAGACTCTCTGTTCATCAACCAGTTTTTAACTTCCTTTTTCAGTTTCCAAAGATTGTTTATGTTTCTAAGATTTTTAGGTAGTTTATTTAGAATCGTAGGAAGAATTAAATTCATGGTTCTTTTTCCATAAGAGTTCCTAAAGGGAGGAGTTATCAACTCTTTCTTATTATTTTATTATTTCGGATCTCTCCTTTAACAGGAATGTGAAAAGCTTTGTTAAAGTAAAATTTGGAAATTACTATGAAATCCGAAATTTGTTTAAGTTCATTTTCAAATAGAAGTTCACAAGACCTTTTTGTACAATTTTCTTTCTTAAAAATAAATTTACAAGCCCTATTTTAGAATTTAGAAAAATAATAATAAACATTCGAATTAACGACCGGTTCAGTTAGGGGAAATGGAATTAAGGACCTGTTAAAGTTCAATTGCTGAGGTTATCTTGGGAGTAGAACAACTTTGCTTGAAAGATTCTAGAAAAAAAACAGGTTTCCAAATTGTATTAGTTTTAGAAAGTTTCTGTTATTTTTTTTGTACTTCCTCCTTCCCCACCCACACATTAGTAGCCATGTTTTATGTGTGTGTACGTCACTTTTATGTGGGTATATGTCACTACTTGTGCATGTCACTTCTTGTGTGGGAAAGTCACTTTCGTTGTTGTAAATAGTACCGAAAATAAAGTAAATTCAATTCACCTTATCTTTTACATGCCTCAATCGGAATGAGCACGAATGTTTTAGGCCCTACGTCTCTTTCTTCCCGAATACACAGGGTTAGACGTATAATTTATAAACCTTCAATTATGTCGCACAGAGTGTCCACAAATTATTCACCCCATAAAGAAATTAAATTAAAAAAAAAA
>JAHWFP010151285.1:0-15137 GCA_023313725.1 Lithobius niger | reverse complement strand
ATTGTCTAGGTTCATCTGACTCAGCACACCATATTCACGCTTTTTTTTCTTCTCCCTCTCCCTACCCATCCAGCTTTACTCCCACTCTTTTCATTTCTACCCCCGTGAGATTTAACGCCCTCCCTCCCAATCCAACCCCCTCCCACCACATCTTTTCAGGGTTGGGAGGGGGTTGGGTAAACAGGAGGAAGTGCGAATAAATACACATCCCGCCCCAAATTAACTGCACGTGAATACACTCGTTTTTCTCTGCATGGTGCCCCAGATTACGGCAGCGAGTGGAAATGGTGGAAGGGAAAGAAGACCTTTTTTTTTTCAAACCCCCCTTTGTATTTTTTTTCTGCGCGTGTGTCGGGGTTCGTGCGCCTCGTTGGTTTGGGTAGGTGTCAGTTGTTTATTGTACAAAGGCAACCGTTAGGTTCATCTCAGTCTTAGAAAAAGATTTCCATTTTGAGTTATTAATGGGGTTTTGTTAATGATTGTGACCGGGAGGTACCCGTAGGGACCAATATACTCCAATATCCACAGGGGTGGAACATTAATTTCACGAGTGGGATGTCATTATAGCTCAGTTGGAACCTCTCTAGACATCCAAGATGGCAGTCCCAAGTGAAAAGGTCTTGCAGTGTTGTGTTTTGTCGTTTTTAAAAAATTTTTTCCTATGATAATGAAGATAATTTTTACTTTTATCGAAATATAAGGTGCCCTGTTTTTCAACCTCGTTTAATGCGTAGTACTCTATGTTTTTTATTTTTATTTCTAAAACTCTGCGTTTTGCGAATTCAAGATATAATGATAGTAGAAAACAAAAACGAACTCGTTTGATGCTTAAGGTAAGGTTTAACTGATCCGAAGTTAAAACAGCAAAGGAACACAAATAAACTTTCCTGTAAGGTTTCATATACTGCAGTGTTCGTGTACTATTTAGTCCACGTGAGACTTTACTGCCAAATTCACATGTTTTTACAGTTTTTACTTTAGAACACGATAGGTCAGATTGGTGCATTCTACTTGGCTAAACGACATCGCTGAAAAAATCGTAAAAAGCAGAGTCTCATATAGTTTGTTCCACATTATGTTTCAGAAAAGTGACTGGATGACGACTCGTTAAGAGTGCAAAAACATGTGGATATCACATTTGTACACTTAACAAAGTTACTGTAAGAGTTTACGATGGGATGTTTTCGGAATTTTTGCACTCTTAGTGGAAGAAAACGTGGCGTCATAGTCAGTTTTCTGAAATCATAATGTGGAACAAAGTATAGTGTGCTATACAGGCCTACAGATAAGTAATAAGGGTTCGGGTGACTCCTTCAAAACTTGGAAATGTCTAAAATCCGCAATGACCGTCAACAACAGACAGACACCCTAATACTTAACTTCATTAATTTGACACGTCCGAAGGGGCCGAAAGGTACATATTATACCAAAAGGCCGTCAGGTACATAAGGCATGCACCCTACGTAATACAACTTCATTAATGTGACCTAACGTATTTATTTAAATCACGAGCTTATTACCACACCCAGTATGATATCTGGACCATTTGTATAGACTTGTACAATTGCCCTGTTTGTATTGCCTTCTTTGTTCAAGTCTTTTGTTGACGTATGTTTGGATTTGTTCAATAAAAACTAAGGCTCACCAACTTTACCCTCCGATACCGAGACTGATCCGGTTTTAAAATCTTGCCGATACTGGTACCGGTATCCAAAATTGTATCCCGAATTTGTTCATGAACGATGTAGTTTTCTGCAAAAGTCCAATAAATATTAAAATTAAAAAAAAATTAAATAGTAACCCACAGAAGGAAGATACTTTGTGATTTCCTGCGCAAAACGCAGCTAATTGCGTGTCATAATCTCGAATGGTTCCAAAGTTATCGATACTTCCGCGAAAATTGATTGTACCACCGATACTGATACCGCAAATATCGGCCAGTACCGATCCATTATCGGTATCGGTGCAGCCTTAATAAATACAGATGCAACCCTATTTACCATCCTTGCCTTTTGGACTTAAATGTCAGACTGCCTGAGCTGCGAGTCGAACCCACGACCTTTGTAACGAAAGTGGCCGTGTCAGTAAGGCTCAGCGGTAGCGCTCTTAGTGGTGTGTTGAGGAGCCGATACCATCCCATGCCTTAAGACAGCGGGGGAGATGTTGTTTAAAAGTCTAGGGTTAAGATTCTCGCAGAGTTTCCGAGTTCATACGTGGGGTTTTAAGGCCACAAATGAACACGGAACCATTTTCAGTTAAGGTCGAAACAAAATTAGCACAGATTCAAAACACCTCAAGTATTCAGTAATGAAAACACCAACAAGGCATACATTTTAGCAATCTATCTGGTTTAATGAAATAACAATCTTAATTTCAATTAGAAGAAAGGAACAATCATAAGTTAAAAGCTAGTTGGTAAGGCAATAACTCTGTGTTTAATTGTTCAGGCTACGCTTCGTCATCCGATATCGGAAAACACATTTACAAGCGTGCATGGCATCACGTAACGGAATGCAACGAAAAGTTTAGGCATCACGTAACGGAATTCATTTTAGCCTGACTCGTATTTCTAACGCGAATGTAGGCCTATACATGATGGGCGAATGCACACGTGACGGGGAAAAACTAAGCTTCTCGTTGCGGAACAAACAAGGGGGTTGGGACGTCACGTAACGGATTAACTATTAGCTATTGGTAGTAAGTCTCGTTACGGATCCGAATTTTTACAGGCAAAACCGGACATCAGGATACGAACCCACGATTCTCAAAAGTGGCTTGTTATCGGGCGAATATTAAAAAATCTAAACCACTGCTTAATGAGAACCTTGCACTGCAACACACGTTAAGGCAAAGAGTTAAAACACTGTGATTTCATATATTAGCTACATGTGGTGGTTGGAAAACCAGCTTCGAACCAAAAGCCGAGGTACCGAAAAAAGGCAACCGAATTGTTCCTCGTTTAGATTGGCACTAAATGGTGAGCGCTCAAGAAAAATAAATTAGCTACGATAAACATAGTATGGACGGATATCGAACTCGTAATTTACCTTTCCAACGATAGAGTTCCAGGTAAAGTTGTAACGGCTCGATTTTGAAGTGTTCTCAAAATGGCTTCAATAGTAGAGGAAGAGTCCCAGGCTTACGGAGCCGTCCAACCAAGATTTGACCAACCAATACAGTTAAAAAATATACAGCAGTAGAGCAAATGACACGGTTAAAATGATACCAGCAACAGACACTAACCAGCCGATTAGGCCGGCTACATGGGGTGATCGGAATTACCATATCATGTGATCGAACTTGGAGTGAGATCACACGAAAGTGAGATATTAAGCATAAATAATAAATAAGTATTTATAATGTATTAGATTGAACTAAGTTAATTTAAATCAAAGGCATAATTCAAGATTAAAAAGGTAAGTGATTTTATTTAACGTTTGTTTTATTTCTGAAGATGACGTCAGGCAAGATGACGAGAATGACGCAAAAAGACGCGCAGGTAAGTATGGTGACGTTAAGCCCGCGAGCAGGTGAGTCTGAAGTCAAAGCCTATTCAGATAACACGTCGTGGGTATGATGAAGAGCAGTCGAGCAAGACAGCCGTCAGTATTTGTAGATAATGAGCCGAGAGCTATTGCGAGGTGTGATATCGGTAGACGTCGGTCTTTCCTTTCAAAGGTCGTGGGTTCGACTCCCCGTTGGCAGTCTGACATTAACTTTCAAATGGGAACTTAAACAGGTTTGCATCTGTTTTTGTTTAACCCTTCTGAGCCGATTGGCTTTCCGTCCTGTTTAATGTTTGCATTTGTTGCATTAAGTTGACATATGTATGATAATTCTTGTGTTTTGTTACGTTTTTGTATGGTAGCAAACACGCCACACGCGAGCATTAGCTCCTGTGAGGTGAGGGCACATAAAAAAGTTTTCTACCGTTGGCCAGGCTCAGTAAATCAATTCACTTACTCACTCACATGACTTGGATTGGTTGGAATGGGTGGGGAGGGTAATGAATGCCAGGGATGGTCTTAAAATTACTATAAATACTGAAATTTAAGAAAATGGATATCGAATGTTTCATTAAACTAGCCAAAAGCATTAAAAAAAGACTAGCTGTTCGTGAAGTAACAAAAATTCTAAACTGATATACCCTAATTATGAATTTTAGGGATGTACCTAAATTACGACATTGTTATATGTTTTTTAACCAACCTTAAGGACATTTAATAAGTTACTATTTGTTTATTTGTTTGTTGCTATTTATTCATTACGATCTTAATTTGTAAAATAAAATGTTAAAAAAATAGACTCAAACTAAAAAAAAAAATGGTAGTGGGTGTGTCCAATTATGAATTCAAGGTGGACGGATTTAAATTACTAAAATCCTTAACCTCTGATGTGGAGGGAAAGAAACGCTGCTATCTCAAACTATGAGGCAAGGTAGCCTAATAGTTAGCACGACCATTTCATGCACATCAAGTCTCGGGCTCGATCCTGACCTCAGCCATCCCTGGCATTTTCGGGAAGAGAAGGGTCTGTGATGCCTCGTGCTCATGTCGATTGTGGCATGTAAAAGATTCTAAGAATTTCCGATTGGAATTATCTAGTAAAATTGTCCCTCTCTCGTTCTGGCGCCATGGCTTCGGCTGGGAGCGCGGCAAACACTACAGCTATCTTAAAGGTCTGCAAAGAAGTTTATTCGCAAACAGAGGACTGACGCAGGTTATCAAAGGCGACTTGATGACGACAAATAGGCAGCGAAATTATTTGCACTATTGGGAGTGTGGTAGACGTGGTCACCGTAAAGGAATTAGTAACGACGAAGTAGGCTGCTGTAATAGACGTGTCACAATTTTTATAAACGTACAACGTGAGTACACTGGTCATATTATTACCCACGCTCCGTAAGCAAGCCAAAAAGTGATCACAAGAATGCTAAGAAAAACAAGCGGCTACAGCTTCTGCCTAGTCGCACCAGTCTTCTGTACAGTTCCTCCACTTCCAATGTTGAGGCGCACACCTCTATCATGCACCACAGCAGCTATCTCTATTATACTAATCTAAAAGCAGTAGCCATCACAATTGCCGGTTAAAAATGTGTTAGCTTTTAGGCCTGTTTTACATTTTAGGCTTAATTGTCAGCTTTTAGGCTTAATTTTAACCAGCATTTTTAATTTCGTAAGTAGCAGCTAACGGAGATATGGATTGTATAGCAAGCCTATTCATTTTTGCAACACGGTGCGCTTTCAGGCACACAGTTACAGTGGTACAACGTAACGCGCAACGTAGCATATATAGATCAGTGGTAGTAGGGAAGTGACGAGAGAGACGCTGTTGATGAAGCCAACAGTGACTCGTAACAACTTGACGTTGCCATGGTAACATGATTTTAGGCCTAATTTTCATTTTTTAGGCCTAATTTTAAAAATGCAGTTTTAATTTCGTAAGTAGAAGATAGGCCTAATGGAGAGTTTGGTTCGACGGTAAGCCTATTCATTCATGCAACAATGCGACGAGGCTATTTAAACGAAGCTAAAATCCATTTGTTTTTATTGAAGATTTTAATTTAGGATTTTAATTCGACGATCAAATGTTATTATTTAACTTAATTACGTCGAAGAAGTCTATTAGCCATGAGGAAGTTACGATGTTTTAATTTGCCATGTAATTTAATTAACTTCGTACACTGATTCTAACGTAGTAAACAATGGTCATCAATATCTGGTACTGTTGCGATGTTGAAAAAAAGCGACGGACGGACGGACAAAGTCGTTGCAATAGTCTTCTCAGCCGGTACGGCTGTACAGAAGACTAAAATTAAGGATGACGCTTGTTCGTCACGTGGTAACTCAGTTCAGATAATTCAAGATGAAATAATGCGAAAGCCATAATCCTCTCAATCATGCATCCTTTCTAAACAATCATTAAGCAAGCGAATCAAGAGCTCAAGGGGAGAAGAACTTCCTGTGGACCCAACTTCCTTGGCAGAAATCAATACTCCGTTGCAATTGCGACACACTTTCACAGGGGAAAATTTAATTCTCGACATTCGAGAATCCGATGTCGATGGAGACAAAGGCACTTTTGTTTTAAACTGAACGAGACACCAAAAGGATGGCAAACCTGTCATTCTAGTACCTGACGTCACGTTAGAAACGGCTGCAACTATATTTCTACAGGTATGTGCAATCCACGGCGTTGAGAGGGAAGGGGATGGAAATTCAAGAGTACTTCCATTGTTCTACGCACTGATTTCCACAAAAACTGAAGCCTACTACAAAAAAACCTGTTTGAAGATTTACCCGACCTTGAACTAGAATTCTGGCGTAGAAATGACACCCCGTGTAGTCATTAGTGATTTTGAAACGGGTACAGCAATCTTTCTACAATGATCGGAGGTTTCTCGGTTCGAATCCCCGGGTGGCACCTTCCTTTATCAGATAATTCTTCTTCTTAAAAAAAAAAACTGTCTTGTAAGGTTCAAAATTGAGCCGGTTCAACCACACGAGCATTAAATTGCTTTGGCTGACTTCAGGGTCAAAAGAAAATAATTAAACCAAAAAAAAAAAAAAACCAAATTGACACGTAATTTCTCAGGGTTTAAACAGGGATGTTGCTTTCATCTGGGCCAAACTATTTGGTGAAAATTTCGAAATTTAGGCCTTGCTAAACTGTCTGGTAAAAAAAAGATTTTAGCGAAGAAAATAACAGAATAGAAAAGAATGAAGACGGCATCAAGCCAAGGCTCAAAGGCACACCCCCCCCCCCCGAAAAAATCCAAGATCCCGAGGTCCCTCATCTCGTTGCCCTTGCATTTCTGTCAGAAGCAAAATACATCTTCCTCTTTTGATGAACTAAAAGAAACTATGCCCATAGATTCCGCAGATAAAGTAACAGATGGTTAGAAGAAAATTATGTGTTCGCGGCCGAGTCTGACGTGGATGTTCAGAAATAAAGCAGTAAAGGTGGCCGCACACCAAAGTCGACAAAACGTCGTTGCAAGACGAAACGTCGCGAGACGTCGCATCTGGTAGAGAGACCCCCGTCACACGAAAGTAGAAGGAGCTTCGCTTTGTTGCCGTGAGACCGCCTAAAGACGTCTCGCGACAACGTCGCATCCGATGTGTGGCGCTCAGCACATTCCTATGGTTTTGAAGACGTCTGCAGCATGCTGACACAGGTTTCGACAAAATGTCCTGTCGTGAGACGTTTTGTCGACTTTTGGTGTGCGGCCACCCTAACAGGACCTTGTCCTCTTTTCCCTCCTGCTTTCCCGTCTATTGCTGAAAATACTATAGTGTCCGCGGCACATCTTGAGTTCGCTCCAGAATGAACAGAAATAATCGATTGTATGATTTTGGTAGCAGAGTGCCTTGTTGATATCCAAAATAGTTGCAAAAACAATGGCGGCCGTCGATTAGAGCCGACCCCCTCCAGGAAGACGTAGCCGATCAAAAATTACGTGCAGGACTCAAGATACGCCGCGCAACCAATAAGATTCGCGTTCTCAGAACGCAAAACAAGTTAAAGCATGGCACAGAAGATGGGCCTCAATCTTGGTTGGTGCGGCCCATGTTGGTTTGCACTTCCAAAAGAATTGTGAAATGAAAAAATCAAAAAAAATCAGATGTCAGTTCAGGTAGAACCATGACCCACTGCAAAAAAAAAGACGTTGGTCGTAGAGAATTGACACCGTGGTAAATTAGGGGCGTCGTCACTGTCGACATAATGGAGCGGGGTCTGCTTTCTTTGCTGTTTGGCCCAAAAGTGTCGTCGGCCTTTGAAAGTAGTGATAACATTCAACTAGGGAAAGGCTGCCAGGGTAGCTGGGCCAAATCCCCTAGTAAAATTTTAAAACGTGCCTTGTAATTTCTAAACAATAAGAGACAGTCGCTTGGGGTTTGGACCGTTGGAAAGCTGGTGAAAAAAAAACCCTAAAAAGGTGGATTCAAACGTCACAATCGGTTGACGAGAAGTAAAAATATCTTCAATTTGGTTTATTGCCAACCTAATCTCGATTCTATCTGCCCATCCCGATCTCTACCGATACTGCAAATGTCGATGAGGAAACTCGTGAGGCATACTGAATTGGTAATCGGGATCAGCCCAGCCTTACAAAATACACTGTGAAAACGATGTGTACTGACAGTGCAGAACAATGTGTACCTTCTCAGCCTCCGAACGAACTGTGTACTGTGAGTAGATAATTTGTGTACTGGTAGTACACAAGCTGTGACGAGAATGTGTATTGACGTTGCACAGACTGTGTACACAACTCGTGTGGCGGCTAAGAAGGTACACATTCATGTGTACTGTCAGTACACATCGTCTTCAGAGTGTATGCTTTTAGTTGCTTATATACAGTTAACAGACGCATGTCTGCTAGTAAGGCTGGAATGATGATTTTTTTTTCAGGGCCATGGCACGAAGCCTTACCACGCCTCTTTATCATCAACAACCAATCTATTAACAATAGGATGCCTCTAACAATTAGAATCGGCTCGCTGTCTCGTTGTTGTTTGGATTTTAGATCTTGGCTATTGGCCCATTTTGTCACCCTGATGGTTCCTCAACCCCATGTCCGATTCCGGATTTTTCTTTTGATAAACCTTGTCCGGACTCCCATGCTACTGCATGCAAAGTGTGGTTTGGATAGTCCTTGTGGTTTTGACGTGATGCGCGGTCTAAGATTACATTGAAGTGTGATCCAGTGTTGGACTGTGTCACTGTGTCACTGTGTCACTGGGTCAAATGGGTCAAATGGGTCACATTTTTGAGCTAGGTCACTGGATCATTACATAAATTGACACGGTGACCCAGTGTGACCCAGTGACACAGCGTGACCCAGTGATCCAGTATGACCAGTGACCCATTGTGCCCCAGTATGACCCATATGCTGCAAAGGGGGAACCCCGACTCAGCAACTAGCTGAAGGAAATGGAACTCACTTTCGGGAGAGTTGGGATTCCCGTTCGGCTAGTTATATTAAATTTGATTAAATTTTACAACACAATGGAATGGAAAACTCAAGTATTGCAGCATTTCTCGCTCGGCCGAGCAACTGTTTTCTTAAGTCAGAACTCAATACCAAGTTGAGTAATTGTATACGAAAGATCAACTGTTTTCGGATCTTTTCACGGTTTTTCGGACGCTCAAAGAAACTTCTATTAGCTTTTCAAATAACCGGGATCGAAAAGTCCTAAGTTAAAAACCGAAAAGTCAAATCAATGCGTCCCTCACTCAAACTGGGTCACTGGGTCAGACTAGGTCACTACGTCACTGGGTGAGACTGTGTCATTGGGTCACGACTGGGTCACTGGTTCTTAGTTGGTCTTACTGGGTCACTGGGTCATACGGGGTCGCTGGGTCAGATTGGGTTAGACTGGGTCACTGGGTCATTAGGCCACTAGGTCACTGGGTCACGAAACGTATGACCCAGTCCAACTCTGGTGTGATCAGAGCGGAACGGCCTCGCTCTGCTCCAATAATAGGCCAAACCGCTCAAATGAAGATTTCTTGCGAAGCAGCGCACGCAACCTTTCATTTTAGGGATTATCAAGGGCTTAGGGTTTACGGTTTTAAGAAGAATGTCACAATTTTACTAATTTGTTAGGTGTTACTAGTTTTTTTTTTTTTTCTTTGTCTGCCTTTCGTCATTTTGGGTGTTAGGATGCTCGTAAACTTTGTTAATGGACGAATAGTTGCTTAAAAAAAAATCTTTTGGGCTAGTGTAAGAAAAGTTTAGTATACCCATGTTCTCAAACTTTAGGTTACTTTAATGACGTTTTAAAAGGTATTAGCATGTCTGCCTTTTGTTCCTATCGTCTTTTAGAATGTCGGCCCCTTAAACCTATCGACCATTTGTATTTCTGGCCTGGACGGCCTTTTCGGCATTGGTATTTTGACCTAGACTAGGCCAGTAGACCGTAGATAAAATAACCTGATAGTTGACAAGTTTAACGACTTTCGTTCAGCTGTACTTCGGTAAAGAAGCTCGACCACAACTTAGCTAATTACCCGTTATAGAGTGATTTCCGCTGTAAAAATAGAAGGTGATCAACTAAATTTGGTCGGCCAATTTTGGAGTATGCGTGTCCAGTCTGGTTCCCTCATGTTATTAAAGACATTGATCACGTTTAGTCTGTGCAACGCTCGTTCACCAAAATTTTGTCTGGTCTCTCTGGGACGAACTATACCAAACGACTTAGCATTCTGGGAATTGACTCCCCTGAGCTTCGGTGAGTAAAATATGATTTGACTCTGACTTTCTCCCTTTTACATTACCATTGTAACCCTAATTATGGTCGTTTCTTCTTTATTTGCAACGCGTCCAAAAGTAGAGGTCATGCGCTAAAACTGGTGACCCAGTCCTTTTCGCGTGAATGTGAAAACCATTTTTCTTTTCAAACAGTGTGTGGAAAGCTCTACTTTGTGAGGTTGTATTGGCTCCCTCATTGAGTATTTTTAAAAAGAAATTGGCCGAACAAAGGATGATACTATCCAAGTATGTTAGATAGAAATAACCAAACTCTAACCGCAATTTTTCTGACAATGTGTCAGTAGTCTGTGTGGCCCTTCCTTGATCCGTTGCTTTTTCAAAAAATCTGTATATATATACCACGGGTGTGACGTCACGCTAACTCAAGGCCACGCTAAATTTCCGTAGGTTAAATCCCATTAACCAACACCAGAAGTGTGCGTCATCGCAAAAAGTGTGGGTTGTCAAGTTACCCAACACTTTTGCTGATAACCGACACTTTTGACACTTCCGGATCACGCGACCGGGAAGGCACACACCAGCAACCAAATACAGCGTGCAAAAAAAAAAAAAAACGTAACGAAATAAAAACGTACAAAACTAATTACTTAAAATGAATGAAATCTGGTCCCTGTAAACTCTCACATGTCTGGTCCATAGCTAAGCTTGATCCATCGCGTTACCTCCCTACTCCCCTACTCCCTTCCTCCCTCCCTACCTAAACTGAAATGGAATGACCTCCAGTCATACCGATATCCTATTACCGTATTTTTTAAACAATTCTTAAACGACAAATGCACAAAATGAATTCCGTACCTTCTCAGAATGTCCTAGTAATGTCACTGCATCCCTGCTGTCTCACATGTCGAATTATGCGCTCCAAACACGATAATGCTTCGATAAGCACGAGCGAGGTTCCAGCGAAAAACCAAACCCAGCTTGCGAACCGACGCTTGTCTAACTCCCTCCACCCTCAAAGTTTGACTCGCCCGTCTATCAAACACTTCCCCCTCCGCAAACTAAAATGGTATGACCTTCATTCATATTGAGGAAACTGGCAATCACCGTTTTCTTGAAGCAATTTTCACAAAACACAAACACGTTTTAATTAAATACGAGTTAGCTGGACGTCCCAACCGTGATATAAATCAGTTGTAGTTTATAACCGATTGGTTATTTATTTTTAACCCACGGCTGGGATGATTTGGCTGGCAATACATGTAAATTACGTCTCTGGGCTCCGTCCCTCGACGTATTTGCATGTCTCGCCAGCCAAATCATACCAGCCGTGGGTAAAAAATCGAAAACCAATCGTTTCTAACCAATAACTATTACATATTTGGCTTAATTAGCAGACTTCAGGAATGGTATGTATTTTTTATTAGGGCCAGAACCCTGGGTCATGCGCCCACCCAGGGATCATGTTTAAACAAAGCAAGCTTCAATAAAGCCGGATAATCAGCTATACCCTGGATCAATCAGCAAGAGACGACGCGGGTTCATTCTTGGCACGGTAGCAAAGAAAAAGGGCGAGCGGTCGACAATGAGAACGGATATCCACTCTAACAATTAGAAACACAATATTGCTTAAAAAATGCTGACTATTAGAGCCCAGTTGAATCAGCGGGAATCAGCTAGACCGGCGTATGTTACGCCGGGGAACAACTAGTTATTTTTATTTATTTATATTTATAAGCAGAAATTTCTCCTGCGGGGGTTCATTTTATCGATTCTATTGCATTGACATACCGGTGGCTACAAACAATGGATCCCTTTCGCAGAATGCAGTCACAAACCCACACAAATGCCTTCTTAAAAGTAATTAATTTATCCGGAGTCAAGGGCAAATATTGCTTTCTACGTAAGAGCAAAACTCATTAGACAACCGATTCCGTCCATAAGCGTTTTCATGTCCCGATTATTATTAAGATTCTGAGAACCAGCCGCTCTCAACCCACACTGAAAGTTTGGCGATTGACTTTCTCAGAGAAATGAACATTTGCCAATAACTACTTACGCAGTCCCTATCACAGTGGGCAGACGCTTACACACGCCTACAGCTAAGTTGTGCTTTGCGTTCAATGTAAATCTCCCTCATCAATATTAAAAGGTACGTAACTAACTGTCATTCAAACTTCCAAGTCCCTTGACAAGAGAGAGAAAGCGTGCCCAGCCCCCGCAGCAACGCAAATTGATTTTTATTTGACGGGATGTCATAGCGCATAAATACATTCCTAGTAATGCGTGGAATGAAAGATGTTTAGACACTGAAGGCATTAAAGAGGAATGTTATTGTTGCTTTGTCTAAACTGGTAGTTTTCAGATCCCCTGCAGCAAAGAGAAGCTAAAGTTTGATGACAGCCCCTATATGCTCAAGACGTAGCTAAGTAGTAAATAAAGAATAAATTACAAGGCAAAGGGGGAGGGGGTTGAGGCTTAATGGCGAGTCGACAGCTAGGTCATTAGCGCCAACCTCAGTCACAGTGCATTGGTCCGAGATGCCATTGCGCCACACATTAGAGAGATGTTAACCAAGATCTAGATTTTGTATCTGTACATCCTGCACAAATTAAATATCTCCGGACAGGAGGATATAATCATCGTCCAATTGAGACAGTATGTCTCGCGGAAGGTGGAAATGGCGACGAACACCATCAAGATGGTGACAATCAACAAGAACATGACAGACCGTGAGCGGCCGACGATACCAGTAACATTCAGGAGGGGTAACCCTCCTCAAAAGGAAGAAAATGAGTATGGTTAGTATGGCCAATACGCAAACGGGCTATAACACCACCTTTTCCCACCGACTAAGGCGAGAAGCCGAGTGCCATTCACAGACAGTGCCTTTAATTACCCAAAACTTATTTGTCACACAAGGCTTGCCAAGCAGTGAGCAACCTTAGACGTACAGCTGGAAAGGCGACTGAGGGAACAAGGCATAGCTCCCCATCGCGAGGACCAGATAGGGTCCCTTTAGCTGCAGCATCAGCCTGCTCATTCTCAGATGCCCCAGGCCCGATATCCATCAGAAAATCAGTGTGTTCTATACTGGTCAAGCAAGCGGGAAAGGAGATCTTGGATTCACTGTGTCAATGGGTTACGAGGTGAAGGTTAACGAAGCAAACAGGCCGGCCATGTAAGAAAGAAAATAACACTAATCTGAGAAAGAAAGAAAAGACAACTGCACTGACCAGCATTCAAACCAGGACTTCTTGCTTGCTAGTGTGCCCTAACCACTGCGGTACTGGGGCAGTTCCCGGCTTCAGGCTCTGGCAGAACTTAGTAGCTGTTCAATCTTTCTCAGTGGTGACCTAGAGGCCACAAACATACACAAGGAGGTATTAGTGTACCTTGTCTAGTTTCACAAGGCTAGTTTTCAACGCAGGCTATTTGCTTCGTTAGCTAAGCAACACTTATACAGCGACCCGTTATTTTGCAATAATGGTCCGCTGCGCTGGTAAGTGGTTTTGTATACCAGTTTTTCTTTGACAGATTCGAAGGACTGAAAGATCGTCCGAGGCCGTTAGTCGAGCATGTTTCATTCAGTGCAAGGAACTGGTCAAAGAAAAAGAGGTAACAAAAATACCTATTGGTGGACCTTTGCAGAAGATGGGCTGTATGTGTCTTTTGTCCATACTTTTGTTTAACATACAGCACTTTCCGTTCCACTTCCATTCTCCGTTTCACGGCGGGATTTTATAACAATGCGTCTTCTGGGCACTTGCTTATTGTTGTGCTTTGCAAATTGGGGATTTCACAGCAGCGGATCTGTCACAGCCGAATGATATGATAATTTATATTCATTTCAAAGACTGTGTCGACAAATGTCGGCTTGGCCAAATAATTCGTGAAAAGAGAGGCTAAAAAAGATGTCGAAGCCTCGAATAATTAGCCTTTGATTTGCGGAAGTTGTTTCAAGTGAATTGGTGTTGTATTAGGCTGAATTGAAATGCGATTAAATTATATGATTAGCGTTTTGCAACACTTTATAAACCACATTGAAACATGAACACGAAGGCCGTTTTTTTTATAACGCCATGTTAATGAATCTGTGTTTAACGAAAATGTCCGTAATACATTTGCCTACTAATAGTACTAAATTAATGTATGGTAATGCTAATATTAATGCATAGCAATACTAATAACACAAATACTAATGTATAATAATACTCACTCAATCAGCGCACTGAAATCCCCCCTCCCCCACGGCTGATGATCCTACTTTTTAATGATCACTTCTATTATATTCCACCAGCCATGTTCATGTTCACGGAAATAAATAAGGCTGCTAGCAGAAATGCTGCAACAATGAAACCGTTGTCTTACCACTAGTATAAAAACCACGGCTAGGCGTGGGTTTCTTACTTATGTAAGTAAGAAAACGAAGGTCTTTGGTTTGCTACTTAAGTAGCAAAAATACAATCGCTGTCCATATTTACGTATCCCAAATCGTTTCGAAAGTAATATGAAACTATTTCACACTTTAAATTAACAACTATTTATTTTTAAAATAAGCAAAAAGAATTCTAGACATAGCAAACGAAGGCGTGGGGTTCTTACTTACGCAAGGAAGAAGACGAAGGCCTTTGGTTCTTACTTATGTCAGTAAATCTAACCTACTGCTGCTATCAATGTTTGCGTATCAATATTTACATGTCAATGTTTCCAAATTAATACATTTATTACAGCTGAAAAAAGACCCAAATGAAAGAGTTAAAATTGATTAAAATGGCATTTATTTGCAGTTATCGAGTTTTAAAAATGGAGTTGGAGCAAAGAACATTCTCGACAACAATGGCTCGTTATGCTATCACAATAATGGCTCGGTTACTAACAATGCATATCTATGTTGTGCAGTGACTGCAGTTACTCTGGACTC
>JAHWFP010151284.1:0-10046 GCA_023313725.1 Lithobius niger | reverse complement strand
GCCAATAATTTCTGAATGGGTATGTTCAAGAAGGCCTCTTTATTGGAAATGTACCAGCATCTGAATTGCACGTGCTTCTCGCATTTCTGTTTATGAAAATATGACGGAAATTGAAAAGGCGCAACAAATGGTGCGTTTCAACGGAAGAAATTCATTGAAATCTTAAACCATGAGAAGTAAGATACACAAAAGTTCTAGTCGAAAGACTCGGCTAATGATAAAGAGTCCTCTCGGTTATAAATTTCTTCCTGTTCTTTGAAAAGTGATGTTTTATCATGACGACAATCTGTCAATGGCCTGTCTCCTTGCCCTGGGTTTTTAATGTCTGGGTCCTGTTCTGCTCTAGTTGTAATGGGAGGGGGTGAAGTTTACTTCCTACTACTAGACTGATGGGGGAGAGAGAGAGAGATGGCTGTGTCACTGGGTGAACCGTGGACATCCATCCATAAGGTCTTGTATAGTGCATTGACACCAAACATAATGGTAATGTTGAAGATTGGCAGATGAGGCAGTGGCTGGGAGGCAGGCAGGTCAATTGTCTCTCTTCATGCTATTATTGGCAGTTGAGAGGCAACTGACTGATTATTTTAAAAGTGGTGGGGCTATTTTAAAGTTTGGCTGTGGTTCATACACCTTCCATGTTGATTAGCGTACTTGTAATTTTAAAGATGCTAAAACGACGTCCGTAAAAACATGGATGTCAAGGGATAAAATGTGCCATGAATAGCCAGCCTTCCATCCCTCGCAATCGTGGCTTTATCTTACAAGCAACGATGTGCGTGCGTATTTGTTCCTCTACTACTCCAGATATAAGGCTCCTACGAATGTGAGAGTAGAGCCAAATGAATTCAAGCTAAATTACGCTTCAAATAAAATTAAATCGTTGTTAACTTGGTTCTTTTATCCCCAAGTATGCGAAAAAATGCTCTGGCAACAGTTTCGAGAGTTCGACCAAACAATTACTTCTCAGAGAAAATGGTCAGAAAGTAACTTGGTTAAACCAAAAAAAAATACGTTAATTCGACGACATTTGCGTCACACTTAGTAACGTGTAGATCTCAAATTGGTTGGTTTCGACTGGTTGGATGCACGGAAATATAAGACCTGGCTTTAAAAGGTTTGAAACATTCTGAAATAGAGGACAAATTACGATGTCCTCTATTTGGCCTAGCAATAGCCCCCATAGCATTTTGCCTCTTAAATATAATTTCATTTGCTTCAGCATTGGTATTTCATATTAAGTAGGCCTACACCTCATTTTTATGCCGCTCATGAACGAAGTTAAACGTAAACCTCCGAATCCTGTCGTGAAGCAGCTTCGTGTTTCCTTAAAAGTCCGACTTCACAAAGATGACGTCATTGCCTTAATATGGGCATAACGAGAATGAAAGCAAACCACTTGGTGGTTTGTTTATTGGTGACCATTCAGTGATGAGTAAAGCTTATAATTACTGAGTAGAAGGGTGTGGTATTTTAAGTGTATAGTGCTTGTTTTGAGGAAAGAAAGCAAAAATTGTCCTTTTAAAAATGGAAATTGTAATTTCCCTTTAAATAAGAATTTTGCTATGCAAGAGTTGTTTAAAAAAAAAACCCAAAAAAATTCGAAATAAGTAAAAGCAGTTGGCAAAATAATTATAATTGAGTGAGTGGAGACTTGTTTCTTCGGTTGAAATGTAACTGATGCTTTATCATAATTAAATATAGAGGGAGGGTGGGTCAGTAGTCAGCCAGCCTTTTCAAATCCTTACATTATCCTTGGATTTTGAAGAAAGGTCGCAGTGAAAGAGAATTATATTCATTATTGAGCCTGGATTAACTTTCCTTTTAATCCTGTTAACGAAGTCTTCCTACTTTTCTATTTTTAAACAAGACATCATGAACTGTTGACCAGCATGTCAATTACGCCATAAAACAAAAGATTGGCCACGCATGCGAGTTTGTGCGCTATAAAAAAAGAAGGTTCTGCTTCAGTTGATTTCTGTTGAAAGTGATAAAACAATTGTAGACCGATTACAGTTTTTGCTTCTGATCAAGATGATAGACAGATCAGCATTTGTTTTTTTGTATCCTTTGTAATACTATATGTTTAGAGATCGTCTTAGCTGATGTGATTGGTAAGGAAATCACAATTGTGTGCTTCAGTGGAACATGGCTTAAAAAATAGGGCCGTTAGTTGGAAAAAACTTTTTTGCACTTTTTTTTCTAGTGTAAGCTTGTGTAAAAGCATGTTAGTTCTGCATGCAAAATATGCATTTAACTTCAATTTCAAAGTTTTCCTCACAGGATGGCAATAATCGGTTGTCGCATACATTTTTCAAAAAAAACTGGTAAACTTCTTTCTGTAAAGAATTTTTTGGGGGTGAGTGGGGTTAGGCTTAACTGTGGTCAGTAAACTATCTGGCTCGAACTATTACTATTTTAGGGGTATGGACAATATGGCTGCCACAAAGCGATGTTGCCAAGGGCGTTGCTAAGCTATGCATACATGTTCATCAGTACAGCCAGACTGAAATTATCTCTCTCGGCTGACATAAAGCGACAACAGTACAATTAACCGAATCCTTGGTGCTTTTGGCGGCCATATTGTTCAATCTATAGTCGCGTGCGCTATTTTTCTTCGAAAATTGGCCGGTACTTACTATAGCCTTTACATACTGAAAGGTTTATCGTGCTCCCACGAAGCCATGATGCAAGGGACAATTTTGCTAGGTAATTCCAATAGGAAATTCGTATCATCTTTTACAATTCTTTCATGGCCGTGGTGAGTTAGCGCGACGTCCTTGTGTGCAATAGGTCCCTGGTTCGATCCTGATTCGGTTAGAGCTTTCTCTTCCCAAAAAAGCCAGTGGTGATTGAAGTCATGAGACAGTCAGAACAACCACAAGATCCGTGAAAGGACTATTGGAGTGAAAAGAGAGCAGCACACAATCGAGTTAGATTTAAAAAGAAGCCATTCAAGTGCACATTGAATTGTTACATGTGGACTTGATTGGCTTCTCTTTTATTTGAAAGAACTGTCGGATTCTTTTCAGCAGCTATGGGAACTGTTCGGGCCTATTCTGAACATAATTATCTTCCGCCCAGTATTAAATGTTTTCCTGGTTTAATCCTTTTGTCTTTCTCTCCTCTTGCTACATTTCTTTCTAATTCTAAAATGTTTGGGGTGATTGACTCATACGAGCATTACCTGGCTTTAGATGATGAAAGATTCGAAAGAAATTAAAATACGAACGTACATTCCACGACTTAAATAATTTGAGTTTGTGTATAGTACTACGCCTTACAATAACTGATATTGTACACCTGTTTACCAAAGAAACACAAGAACTCGTTCACGGAATTTGAAGGGCACGTTCACACATTCAAGGCAAACGCCCGTCCGGGTTGTCGTCCATCCCCCATACAAATAGCAGTACATAGCTGTCTGTAAGTCTCGACACACCATCCAGATCCGGGCAAACGTCTGACTGGGTGCGAAAGATGCGTAGTTCGCTATGTACTGTCTTTCATCCGGATGACTGACAACAACCCAAACGGGCAGTTGTCCTGACTGTGTGAATGCGCCCTTAGATTTTGGTTTAAGAATTTATTGTTTCATTTATATAGTGTTATTAAATTGTATTTGAAAAACATTTTTGTGTTGTTATTAATGGAATGGTGTTTTTTAATTTGTTTATTTCAGCATAAACGAGTGTTACTTCACAGTCAAGGGAGCTGCTCTGGTTCTTCCTCAAAATGAATGCATGCATGCATATAGGAAAAATACCACCCCGAATGGAGGTAAGCACAAAGTGGCCAAATGAATTAGTGAACGATAAACGTAGATTAGAGATGGTTTTCTTTTAACAATTAATGCAGCTTTAGTTGGGTATTCAGATTGAGTTAGGAGGGAAAAAATAAGTCGGATAGCGATAATTGTGCACCAGCAATGGCGTAGTATTATAGTAAGCCACCTTTATACACTTACTTATCGTTGAAGTGGCCTGATCCGAATTCGAACTCGTAACTCCATCCTTTTATCTCAGTGGCCCGGTGACGGATTGGGTTGAAAGTTCGAATCCAGGTCATGCCACACTGACGAAATGTAAATACGCGTCTTATTGTACTTCGTTATTTCTAGTGTAGTGTTTCTGCTGTTTGGTTCGTTTTCTTCTTTCATTTATATAACTTGCTGGGATTTGTGTATATTTATTTATTTAAATTTTAGGTGTGCTTCAGACTAAAATGTAAATTTGCCTTGAAGTTGTTTACTTCATTGAAAACGGTAAAACTATAGACTTGGCATGACAAATGGAAAGTCTGTGAGTTTATTATTATTAATATTTTAAATTTATTTTTGGGATCCTCTTGAAGTAAATTAATATTGGACGGTTTCTGAATGGCAAAAAACTAAGTCCCAACGCGTAATACGAGTTTTGTGAGACGTCTCCAGGGGACCCAAGCAAAGCTAGCAGCAACATCTGAGTGGTGAGCGTCCTCATCTCCAAACCAAGTGAACGCTGGTTTGAATCCCGTGACTGACTCAATGGGACTTTAAAAAATGTGTCCAGTTCAGCATGGGAAGTGTTAAGATGGCGTTTTCATTGTTGCCATTAATGAATTACTTTTGAAAAGTTAGATAAAAAAAACCAAAGTGACAAATTGCTCTTTTGATATTTGGCATACAATTTTTGGCCGAGCCAGCAAGGTTGATTGAATTTGGAGTTTGCGTGACTGTTTGCCTATCTGTGGGTGTGTTTTCTTGAAACACGAAAATGTTTGCGATTTTGTTTTGATTTGATTGAAATTTCGTGATGTTACTGACTCAGATATATTTGAACAGGGAGGGGGATGAAATTCAAGGTAGAGCACTGGGAAGAAATGATAATAGCTTAGTATTACAGTACTGCCCTGTGGAGCACTGGACAGAAATGACATAAGTGGAGCATTGGGCTGAAATCATATAATTGAAGCATGGGGCAGAAATCGTGTAAGAGGGGCACTGGGCAGAAATTATGTAAGTGGGGCACTGGGCAGAAATCATGTAAGTGGAGCGCTTGGCAGAAGTCGCCTAAGTGAAGCACTGGCCACAGATGAAAATAAGACTAGAAATAAACTAATGTATTATAGCATCTCTCACTTGGACTAGACTCTCTGGTATTTTTTCCTTAGGATGTGTTGCATCATTGTGTGACAAGTTTGTAAATGAAAAATATTGGAGTTAACCGTTGTTGTTTACGCTGCAGCATTACTGAACAAGTTAACACTTACTTATTTGTTATGTATGTACGGAGAGGAGGGGTGCTACAGAGATTTTCAGTGCCGTACAGACTTCTTGTCTAAAAAGTAACGGAATTTCCAGGGTGAAACAAAAAATGGCCCACTCGCAAAGAAAAATGTTGTTCTTTAAACTCCCAAGCTTGTTTGTTTATGCCTTGGGAAAAAAAATACGTGGTTGAATCATTACATCCTTTTCCAAATTGGATTGCTACTTCCTTTTTGGGGTGGGGGCTTTACCCTCGTTCACCTTTTGCAGGTGTAACCCAGACATGGGTGGGTTAAGACTCGCCAGACCCACCTTGGCCTTTTGCCTACATATGGAGTGGGGGAAGAATACAGGTTTATTTTGCCCCTCTCTCTCTCTCTCAAAATAAATGGCCAATGGCCTCCATTTTTGTTTGTAGGTGACATCCAACAGCATCTGCAGTCCATGTTCTATCTGCTGCGACCTGAAGATACGCTTAAAATGGTAAGTGTTTTCTTTCTGAGATATAATTTTTTTTTAAAAAGAAACGAAATGTTGGCTCCATTGTGTCTTTTGACATTTTTCCTTTCATTGGTTTCCCCCCCCCCCCTTTTTTTTGGACCGGTTATGTTAAAATGCGTTAAAGGGGAAATGTGAGATTACACGTGTCTGACAATAACTGACCTCACTTTACACTCGTAAATGCGAAAGGAATGATTTTACACAATTTAAGCTTTTCACATATTTGGCATTTGTCTATTTTCTGCAGGGTTGCCGCATGCACTTTTTTATTTTTTTTTCCTAATATCCGATAAAAACCCTATTTTCGAGCTTTTTTTAAAGCCTTTATGGATTTTTACGTTTATTTTTTAATTTTTTTAATTTATTGTATGGAATCACGTAGTTGACCATCATAGGGGGAGGGGGGGTTATCCGAGTTGCATTCTGATAAAAGTGGAAAGTAAGGAGGTGGAGGAAGACGTGCAGAACTTCTAAAATCTAGTTACGGGGTGTTGTTCCTGTTAAAGCGAATCCCGCTCCAATTTTAAGTGCTCCTGGAATAAGAATCCATTCAGGTGCATGGACACAACACCCCCTTCAGGCTTTTTAGGGGATCCATTTTGTGTAATGTATTTATTTCAAATACTTCAAAATCCTTCCGGCCCTGACCCTGCTGGGGGAACTCACAACACTCCCCCTGATCCCTAGCTAGAAGGGGAGGGCACAAACTATTTGTTGGAAACCCCCAGAAAATTATGTTTGCACCCTAGTCAGTATCAACTGTTGTGGCGCCTGTTCAATGATAATCTTGAAATGGTGTGAAATTGACAGTATTTAGTTTAATAATGGTTACGGAATGCAATATTTAACTAAATTATGGGTGCAAACAAAAAATTTAAATGACAAAAAAAATGCTTAATTTTGAAAGCATTTCATGGTTTAGGCCCTAATTAAAAAAAAATTGACTAGACAGGTGAATCCCGATGCACTGTTTTGTGTTTGGTCGCTTGTTTTTTTCCCGAAATGTCATGGGACAAACTGGATTTGTCACATGAAAATCGTTGGAAAATCCTTCTACTTTCCGTCTTTTTGCCAGGAGTTAGTTTGTAAATTTTCATTTCTAGAGACAGTGTGTAATTTTTAAACCTGCCTTGATACGACACAGTTCCAGTTTTAAAGTTCAATATTTTTAGCGTACTTCCATACGATACATTAGAACCCAGGCAAGGATTTGTGAATCATCTTGGATTCGTTCCAACTTGTGTATATCCCCTCGAAGAGATGGAGACCGTACAGGACTAGTGTACTCGACAATAAGACCAACATAAAGCTTAAATGACCAAAGCAATGTCGATGTGGCCCCCACCGTGTTAGTATGACTTAGCCGTACGACTTCGGCCTGTGGTTGAGGGTTCAACTCCCGCTCAGGCAGTCTGATATTTAAGTCTAAAATGCAACGGAAATATGGTTGTATCTGTATTATTTCCCTCTGAGGTTAAGCAATGCCTAATAATAGCAGTTCGATGGGTGGCGATAGCATCACAATGGTCCATCGTTTTACGTAGGATGAATCCGAGGTCTTTAACCCTGGTAAGATATTAAAGGTTTTCGCCTGGGAGAGAATAAGCAATGAATACGGTATCAGCATTTATCAGATCACGGTGCCACAAATAGTATTGCATCGACTGGAAACTAAAATGACGTTCACACGTCTGGAAAATTGCCAGTGAAAATAAAAAGACACGTGTGCAGTGCATATTGTTATTATTTTTCAATTGCTCTCACGAGAACACTTTTAAGTGGCCTTACGATTAATATTTTTTTGTGTAAATTGTAAATTTATCGTAAATGCGTATGGGCTGTTAAAATTGGTTTAATAAAAAAGGGGTATGCTGTCACAAAGTTATTCATTTTTTGAATCTTACGTCTGTCCAGCGAGGGTGTTTATGTCTAAATCTATCACACAAAATTTGGAGTTTTAAGCTATCATTCACGGACATGATCTGGGATAACTGTGTAGCATTAAAACAATGCCTTTATTCAGGAATTTAAGTTATTAGCTTACTAGTTTATTTAATTTGCTTTATGTATGAAGGAATCTTTTTAGTTCATATTGATGCAGAAAAACCATGATTTATGGGGATAAAACATTGATTTCCTTGAAATTAGCTTTTAGTAAATTTCTAGCCAAAAATTATAATATAAAATGCTTTAAGGTCAGAAACCGTGAAATAACTTAGTTGCCCCCTCTCCCCTCCCCAGGTAACTAGGTAATTTAACGAGTTCTGACCTTAAAGGAATTTGTGGGGGGCACGAGGCATGGTTGTCATGGTTGTTTGTTAATAGGCGATTTACGGTACTTTTATAGTCTTGATAACTGGCTTGTTAACTGACAATTTGTTGAGTCCTAAATACAAAGCAGAATGGTTGAAAATCAGTGCAGTCAGCATTTTTTGTAGTTTAGACAAAGAAATGAAAATTTATAGCATTTTGTAATTTTTGCTTGTAGGTGGTATTGTCATTCAAATATGGTAGTTAAACCCAACTGATTTGAAGAACTTTCATTTTCGGATCTCTTATTTTTTGCCCTTAAGTGATCATTTTCGGATTGAATGTTTGTCTTTTTGGCAAAAACTGTTAAAGGTACATGCATCTTTGTTGACTTTCCTGTATGACTCAGTTTTGCGACATTAGTTCAAACTTATGTAAATGTTGCCAACAGTCATTTTCTTGTTTTTTCTTTCGTGCTAAATGATTTTTGCGACATTAAACTCTAACCTGTGTATAAATGTTGCAAACGATATGCTCAACGGGTCGCACTACATACTGGAAAGAATTATGTGCCTTTAACAACATGCACATAAAACATGCGTATTTCCTTGATTAGTGCCCAGTTCCCTATAATTTCTGTAACGTGGAAAACCTGGCGCTGATTTTAGCCTAGAACAATTTTTGAGGCTCGACTTCCTATATTTTTTAAAACCGATTACCAAAATGTGTTATCCCTTACTTCTTTTTAACGCAGTACCAAAAGTGTTCCAGTTACTCCAAACTAGCAAATTTTCGAATGCTTATACTGGCATTCTTCCTCAGGCTTGAGCAATGAGACGCACACGCACCAACTGTCCTATTTCGCTAGTTTGGAGTAACTGGAAGACTTTTGGTACTGCGTTAAAAAGAAGTAAGTGATAATGAACGAAAACCGAAGTAAATCATCCGTTTCTTCGGTATTTGAACCAAAAATCGTGTTTGTGACTAGACTAAAATGCACATAGTATATAAGTAGAGTAGGCCTCACTCGCTCTGTAATTGGACGATATTAGATTCAGTTTGACATCACAGTGCGGCGACATATTTGGATGATCAAACGCGTCTGTGCTTATTAAAGGCCTGGCATTTATTTTTGCGTAAGCTAAATCCCGGTGCTTTTTCGAGGCCAGGCACTTTTTGAAGGCTATTACTTGAATCACAGATATACAGTATCACTGGGTTTCCAATTTTAATTAAGGCAATTAATGGGTTAGAAATGTTCTTCAAAATTTGAATCTTTTATAAAATTGTGTGAAAGCTGTTCGAAGTGGTTTTCAATTTTTTTTTTTTTTGATTTTGTAATGTTTAAAAATGCAAGCTATTGTAACAAATGTGTGTAACTCAGAATTACCCCTTTAAGAAATTCTCAGATTAATTTTCCTTGGGACATGTGTCTTGAGTTTTTAGTATTTCATCCATTATCTTATTTAGGTCCTCTGTTTGTAGGTAAGCTTTGTTAGTCATTGTCTTTTGACGCCAAATTAGTGATGATCTTCCAGTTCCCCGTTGTGTTTCATTGATGTAGCACTTGTGTGATGTCATTGATGGTTTGTTTCGACAGGCCGTCAAACTGGAAAGCATGCACATGGGTAGGACACGTTACCTAGTGGTGGTGTCATGTATTGGGCGACAGTCAACAGAAGAGAGCTGCCTACTAGGGATCGACTGCAACGAAAAAGCGACGACTGGTCTTGTGCTTCCTGTATGGGCAGATACACAAATCACCCTGGATGGAGACGGGTAAGAACAATTTGATTATGCTTTCACGTCAGGGATGACTTTATGTGTCAGGGTGCGTAGTTTGTCTGCTGACTTGAATGCCAATCGTATATCTGACAGAATAAAAGTTATATATGTGACACTTGGCACGTGACTTTTATCCTGGGAATAACATTTGGTGTGACTCTTTGCTTGGTTCACTTTTATCTCTTTACAACCAACAGCCATTTGCGCCAAAAAATAGACCTTCATTGAGAACGCCTTTTTACAGTGGACTGGGATGGAATAATAT
>JAHWFP010151283.1:0-12191 GCA_023313725.1 Lithobius niger | reverse complement strand
TTCCGAGGGCAGGAGAGAAGTGCAATAGGTCTATAGCTCTTTACGCTGGAACGGACCTTGCCTCTCCCCAATACAGGGATGAGGACAGAGAAAAGCCAAGTTTGTGGGATTGGCGCACCGTCGAACCTACTCTGGAGAAACCCGAGCAGTTCAGATCGTCCGCAGCCGTCAAGACCCTGTAGGTCGGCAACAATCTGCTTGCAACAATGCAGAATCAACTACACATGCAGAATCAACTGCCCATCAGTTGATACTCTAGAACCACGCTAGTGTGTTGCCATCAAGTAACAAACATGGGATAGAGCTTGGGCGGAAGCTGAACAGAAATACTATCGCTCTTAGTAATTCTTAGAGGCAATACCTTCCAATATCTTCAAGCAGACAGCCGGAGGAGATGTAAATAAAAGTCTAGGAGAGTTCTTTTCGAGGTCCCGGGTTCAAGGTGGGGGTCTAAGGACGCTTGAAATCGAGAGAAGGGGAAAAAATCACTTCACCGGAGATCTGGCAAAGCTATTACGTAAAGCAAACAAAATCGAGAACGTAAACACTTTCACTACATGTCAAAATTAGCACTCGGTACACAAAGTTGTGTCTTGGTTATTTATTTGTATCGGCAAACAAGGGTAAGGATTACATTAATGGGAGTTATACAGGTCTAATTTTCACTAGATCGACATTCGGAAAACACTAGAAAAGCTTAGTGATGAATTATTAATTTAATTTGAGCATGAAATCAAGCACATGGCCTAAAGTTCGGACATCACGTGACGGGTTACATTTATGGATTATCAATCAGTCCTCTCGCTACGGAAAAAAGTCGATTGGCACTTAATGGGAAAATGCGCCATTAGTTAATGAAACACAATTTTACGACCTCGGTTAAATCTCGGTTCCTCTCGTGACGAAAGAACTCGAACTCTCCAGAATTCAAAATTGCTTCACGTAACAGGTTTAAATTTTGGTAGGGTGTTTAGATTGAAGTTTGGTTACTTCACGCAGGGGGTTAAGTTTTTTTTTTTATCCAAGGCGGACAAAATTGCAAAAGTGTCGAAGCCTCGACCAAACACTGCATCCTTAGTTTCAACGGAAACTAAACCTCGCGTTGCCGGAATTTACTACTACGACATAGTAAACAACCATAATTAAAATTAACCATTCAATAAATTAGCATTAGCAACTCGAAAGAGATTCACTGGAAACAGGAGTCGAACCCAAAATTTCTCAACATTGGTGACTACAAATTAAAACCACGGGTGATGCCGAGAATCCGCTTTAAAGTAAAACATGAAAGTTCAAGATTTACGGAAAGTTATTCACATTACCTTGCTTAGGAGGGCCATCACGAGATCAATGGCAACGCAGGAATGGCACTTCAACAACGTTGCAGCGAGTTAAAATTGAGTGGTAACTAACGGTTAAGAATTAGTAAAAATTAGTTAAAATTGTAGAAGTGGCTTCTGGCATCCATCCACCCGCCGACGATTGCAACAACCAGCATAAAACGAACAGATGGAACAGATTGGCATGCACTGGACTGGACATCAAGGTTATGGAGGTCGGGGTTATGAGGGCAAATCCGAATTAGCATATCAGGTGCTTGACTTCACCAAACGTAATTTTCAACAAAATAAACAATCCCAATTATAGAACTAAAACAAGTTAAGTTGTTAAATCAAGAGCGACGATTAAACCAAGTAAATAAGATAAGTAATTATCATATCAAAAACCAAAACTGTTAAGAGGGGCCGCCAAGTTCCGAATGGTATCAACACACCAAAGCATTCGCTAATTTAATCGCACCGCTTAATAGTTCGAAGGTTAAATGAAAACTAGAACATTGCTACTTTCGGTAGCAATGTTCAAGTTTTCATTTAACGTCCAAAATATTATACGGTGCGATTAAGTTGGCGAATGTTTTGGTGTGTTGATATCACTCCTTTGAAGGGCCGAACCATTCGGAACTTGGCGGCCCCTTTTCACAGTTTTGGTTTCTGATATGATATCACTCCTTTTTTAAATTGTGTTTTGACTCAACTCCACTACCGTGCAGATGTGTAATAAAGTGCCACTTCACAAGAAATTGGTTTTCTACAATTTGCTACCACCTTTTGCCTATAGGCCGAACCATTCTCAACTCAGTCACCTCTTTATAGGTTTTTGGTTTGGTTTTAATTTTGTTGTAATGTGTTTTATTTAATTAGTTTGGTGTGTTGATATCACTCCTTTGAAGGGCCGAAGCACTCTCAACTTGGTGGCCTCTTTACCAGTTTTTGTCCTTGTTTATTTTGCTTTGTGTTTACAGTTGGTTTATTTTTCGTGAATTGGGCGTGAATCCTATTTCTTTGCAACGTTGTTTAGATTTATCGTGATACACTAGTGTGTGTCTCGGCACGCCAGTACACTAGTGTGTGTATACGCACGTCAGTATACACGTTCTCATTGTCCGAACTTTGGCCGACCAATGACAGTCGATGCCGACAATACTAACAATGGTTATAACAATATTTTCGTACTTACGCCCCTCCCACGCCATCTCCGTTACGCCCCCAGGCTCCAAACCATAAAAGGTACGCAGATCGTATTGTACTGCACCCATTCGTCCTATTTCATAGCTGGAACCTTACCGTTATCTTGGTAGCGATGAATAATTACCCTATAGGATTTAACATGGGGATGAGTGAATTAGCCAGCTAGCTAGTTAACACATTTACAACGTTATTGAGGGTCAGATTTTGCATTGAAAGCAGCTTAGCTGGCATTCCTACACGAGTTAAATTTTGTCAGGTGGGTCATTGCTCTCGATTTCAACACAATTTAAGCTTTTGTACCGCATTATTATTTTTCCCCAAGTACGTGAAATCTTGAACTATGCTTCATGATATAAGACACTGATGCTATGGCGTCACGCTACAATGGTTTACAACCTCGACAATTGAATTGATGTGAAGTTTGTTGTGATGTTTGTTGCCTAACTTGGCGCGATACTCTAGCGTGTGTCTAGATTTACATTTTTCCTAATTATGACTTTCGGCAGCGTAGTATTACGTCAAAATCGTTAATGACGTCATGACCGATGAAAAGGAATGACGCAGGTAAGTGACGTGAAGGTCGCGAGAGGATGTAGTTGTTCATGATCGCAAATGACGTCATAATAACTGACGGAGAATAAAGACATTAGTAAGTGACGTAGGGATCGCGAGCAAGTAGAATTGATTTCAGGGCCAACAGAGATAAACAAAATTTATCTAGTGAAGTCGTACTAAGCAAACAAGCGATTCAGCCGCCGATAGGCGCAATATCGGGCAGAACGCTATCGAGAAGCACGATAAAACACATTTCTGTTTCGTTTTTTCGCAAACAAAATTGGGTGTACAGTGGACATACCGTAAACATGATAGACCAGACCGTAGCAATTACAATAAAATGGAAGCGAAAAAAGCCAACAAATTAACTAAACAAAAACGGCTTCGCCGTTTAGAAAAAATGCATTAAAGCTCGTATCCCCATACTCACAGCTGTGAAGGTACACGAATAAAAACGGATTAGAGTTCACGCGAACGCAACGAACTATAATTTGAACTCCAATTCCAGGGAACAAGGATTTTGACATACCAGTCTCCATGCACACCGCACTCATGTACATCATTCATCAGACAAACAAAACGGTTGGATACTTCACACAAATAAAACACACACAAAATACAATACAGACGCACATGAAACTTGTATTGACGGGTGTTCAGTGGTAGTTGATGTTATGGCTTGGCATGTAAAAATGACGCTGGTTATTTGGTTCCATTGGGTTTTTATTGCGGTGGAGATTGCAATTTTATGCTCGCCCGACTTACACACGGAATAACCCTTGCGGTTTTACATTTGCGGTTGGCTGGACTTAAGGACTAGGGAAAAGTATTGGTGGTAAATACATTGACTTACGTATGTTGCAGAATAATTTTGGTATAATAGTTCGAAATATTTGGTGGTCCAAAAGGCGTATAAATTAAGACTTCACTCTTACGTGTTGCAGTTTGGAGGAATTGGAATGGAATGATTATAATACCAATGGTAACCATGCATGACAAACAATGCATGACCCCATGACTACAATGCACGTCATGGCATGCATGCGCACATTGGCCTATAATAATACAGTCTGGACTTGACTCGAACTTCTTGGGAGCTCCTCTGTAAGGACATCCGCCACAGGCCCAGGAACAGTCCACCACTCCATACCGGCGCCGAGCTGGGGCCGATGACCTTGGTCTTCAATCAATGGCGTCCGCCTGGTCTACCCACAAACGTCCGGCGCATCAGCACAGGATGGTGGCAGCTCAAACGCCAGCAACGGCTGCCGATACAAACTGAACGAAAATCTAAAACACATACAAACAGACGCCGTAAACAGCAAAACGCCTACAAAGGATGAAAAATACATACACAAACACAGACAATAAAAACTGCCTTAATTATTAGTATGCTTGTTTCACAAATTATAAATGCACACAAAATACACATACAACCACTCACAGGAAACATGCTTAAAATATAAAACAACAAACACAGACAAATATTTAAAAAAGCCTTTACAACACCCAAATTAAGTGCACATAAACATTAAACATTTCAAACACAAACTGCGTTCACTTTCTGACATAACCACTGAGCTAAAACAGTCCTTCTTCCCTGGAATTGGAGTTCAAATTATAGTTCATTGCTTTCGAGTGAACTCCAATCCGTTTGTATTCGTGTACCTTCACAGTTGTGAGTATGGGGATACGAGTTCTAATCCTTTTTTCAAAACGGCGAAGCCGTTTTTTGTTTAAATAATTTATTTGAAACCGTTCTATCGCCATCAATGTTTTGAGTTTGTGTTTGTCAAGTATCGCATATTTTCAGCAAATTGAATCTTTGGCAGTTGTTACTCGGCCAATGTCCGGGTGGATTTTATTTCGTGCGCTTTCCAGACGCAACAACACAAGATGACGAATAACAAACGTAATGTTGATAAATCAACATTTCCCCCTGAATTCGCTAGAACGTAAACTACCAAAAAAAGAAGTGCCATCCTAAATGGAATTCCGAACAGTAACACAGAATTTTTGGTTTCTTATTTATTTGAAATAAATACGCAGATGTATTTGCCACGGTAAGAAATTAACAAAAAAAAATCGTATTTGAGCTTAATCATAAACTTCAGTCACCAATGAACCATGTCGTCAATGAGTCAACCAGATTCACGTATGGACTCGGGGGGGGGGGGGGGGGGGAGTGTAGTGTAAGCATGCCCGATTCGAGGCAGAGAAATAAGCCAGCCCCAAACATTGCAACATTTTATTTTTGAACTGGCAATCGTACCAGGTTTCGCCCGTGGTTGCTTCCCAGTTTTGGGTCGGTGTTGCCTGAACGTTGACTGCGACAGGCAATTTTTTCTTCCTGTAGTACTCCGCCCACCCCCACCCCCAATGCCAGTTTATCGATTTTACTTGAACGATCCATACCGTATGAAAAAAAATCCCCTTCATGCATGACGTCATTTAAGACTTGCCGCTAAGATACGACGGTGTGTGGTTGGAAGGGTAATTTTTGCGTTCACTGTGACGGGTGATTTTTCTTCCTGTAATACTCCTCTTTTCTTCCAATCCTCTCCCTTCTCCCTCTTCTCCCATCCTCTCCCTCCCCTATCCCTTCCATTCGTATTCGTTAATTTCCTTCCCTTTCTTTCATTTGCTACACGTAGTTGATTTAGATGGGCAGTTGAATTTAAATACTGCCCCTCCCCTGCGCCTCTTCCTTTTGCAAAACTTTACACCAATGTGCCAATTATTATTTTTCGCTGGCTAACGAATTAACACGCTCGCCAGTTTTCATAGTACGGGTTGCTGCTTCTGGGGCTCTTGTCGATTTTGCTGTGTGTCTTTGCGTTATAATGTGCGATTTCCATTTTCTCCTGTGGACCGGAAACCATTGTAGAAAAAACTGCACGCCCACTTGCAGTCTACAACCGCTGATTACTTATTGGCTATTAGATCATTCGTTTGACTCTAACTCCAATAATAAGCTAATTTTCCATACGAAACTTTCTTTGGCCGTATCTGGAAAAAGGGAGACGATTTCGTACTTTCTTTGAATTAAAAGTAAATTTAAAAATTCTAAATTTACATCATGTAAACAACAGCTCTCGCCGGCCGTGATAGTAGAAAATTCAGGGCCGAGGAAGGTATTTACGACTACAACGTAGTCACGACAGGTCAAGGGAACGGATGAAGCGGGCTGCATCTGAATTCTTAATTCGAATGATGCGTCGAGAAAAAGAGAGAAAAAAAAAAACAAGCGGGTTAAAGCTGAATGCAGGAATTTCTTTGTATATAGCGACTCAGTTTCGTGTGATTTATTAATCAAATAAAGAAAAACAATATGGTGGACATTGTAAACTGCTGCATATATATAAGTATACGTAATAAGTACTAGCATGGTCCTAGGTTACCTTCGTAGTAATTCACTGAATAAAAATGGTAATATAAAACCTCGTGTGTACATATTGGGCAGGGGGAACTATTATTTTAAATGAGGGAGATGTCTCTTACTCCCTCAGGGGAGGATTTAACGTGATGCGGTCTATCCCCCCTCCCCCCCTCCCCTCCTGCCTAAAAATATATAGACTTTTTACAAGATTTGATTTTTTTACACCGTAAATTGCCTGTTAATTCTCCCTGGCTAAGCTACGCCCCCTCCCCTCCCCGATGCTTTTCGGTCAGAAATCGTGTAATAACTCAGTTATAGCCCTGAGGAGGGGGGGGGGGGCTGTAATTCACGATTTCTGACCGAAAAGCATTTTAGATCGTAATTTTTCCGTTAGAAATTGATTGAAATCTTCAGACATTTAAGGATGTCAATCAATTATATAAGGAAATCACTGAAGTTTGGTAGAGCACCCCTCTTAACAGAATTTTGGATCAGCCCCTGCCCAATCGCTCCCCCCCCCCCCCCCAAATGGGGGGGGGGTTCAAGTAACGCGCCAGTGGAAAGGTTTTAACAAACAAGAAAAAGTTTAAAACTAAAATCCAGGTGATAACCTCAACACTGCGTGCAAGAAGGCAATTGTGTAAATTATGCGCAATTCCCAGTTCGTATAAGGACGAAAGGACGGAACTGCTTGCGGCAAAGTAGCCTGTTCGCTGTTGTCCGTAGTATGGCGGCAACTTCGGTAGGTTTAACTCTGGGCCCTGGGAGGGGTGAGGAGCAGGGAAGAATTCAGGGAGGCGTGTTTAAAGTAGCACTATCAGCGATTGATATGCGAACGAAAATACCATGGCGCCATCTAGCGGCAGTGATATTGTTAACCTTTATAGCTTGCTCCCAAGTTTCACTCAATAATTAAGGATGTCGTGGCTTGTTTGTTTCGTTAAAAGAAATACCGTTATACATTCCTTCGCTTGGTACAAGCAAGAGCTAGATGGTACTACACAGCGCTAGACGTTGTCAGAATTCGTCTGCTTTCAATCGGTGATAGTGCCACTTTAAAGGGTTAGTAGGTAATTTACCCTTTTAGGCACATTATAGAAAACATGCCAACTACGCAGAAGCTCTTTCTGTGTTTTCGTATAGTGTCCGCCGCCTATCTTGAGTTCTCCGCAGAACGAACACAGATAATCGATTGTACTGTTTTCAGTAGTAGAGTGCCTTGTTGATATCCAAGATGGTTACAAAAACAATGGCGGCCATCGATTAAAGCCACCCCATCCAGGAAGACGTAGCCGATCACAAAATACTTGCAGGACTCAAGATCCACCGAGCACACAATAGTGGCCTTGGAAATGTTTTTGTAAAAGTAAAAAAATAAAATTAAAAAAAAAAATTAGGAAAGAGGAGTGGTGGGGGTCGACTACGTCGGACGTAGGGGTATCGATGAAGCGCCGTGTCGCATTTAAAAGCCAGAGTCGGCATTTTTTTTAAACCCTTTCTTAACCCGTTCGCTACTGGTGGCCTCGAACAAGGACATTCAGGTAAAAAAACTAAGTCCCCACGCGCACTGCAAGCTTTGTAAGGGTGCCCGGGGACCCCGAGCAAAGCGAGCTACAACAGCCCAGCGGTTACCGTACTCGTCGCCAAACCAAGATCATGCTGGTTCAAATTCCACGACCGATCAAAACCCATTAAAAAAAAATCACCAAGAATAATTCACTAGTGAAAGGGAATGTTACCCCCTTTAATGTCCAATGGGGATTGACGTGTCGTAAGCGGCCTCGTTTTAGCGCCCTGCCTTGTCGATAGGGCCAGGGTGTAGTAGTATAAACACCTGGATAGACTCGTTTATTTCTTTCTGTCGTTTTAAGCCAATAAAAAGAAGAAAAAAATCAGCCAATCGGCTCAGAAGGGTTAAATAATACAGACGCAAACCTATTTACGTTGCCTTTTGGACTTATAAATCGAACCTGGCCTGAGCAGGGTTTCAAAGATCGTGGGTTCGATTCCCCGCTCATGCAGTCTGACGTATAAGTCCAAAAGGTAACGTAAATAGGTTTGCATCTATATTCATTTATATGAGGGAGATGTGCCGTCCCCTCAAACCTCCCCCTCCCCCTTAGAGAGGTAACTTTAAAGCTCAATCGCGGGGGGGGGGGTTAAGTTACGCACCAGTGGAATGGTCTCACAAACAAGGAAAAATAAATACAGATGCAAACCTATTTATGTTGCCTTTTGGACTTATATGTCAAACTGTCCGAGCGGGGAATCGAACGCACGACCTTTGAAACCAAAGGCCGAGGTCCTACCGCTGAGCCAGACTGACATTGGCCGTGTCTGTATAGCTCAGCGCAAAGACCTCGGCCTTTGGTTTCGAAGGTCGTGGGTTCGATTCCCCGCTCAGGCAGTCTGACATATAAGTCCAAAAGATACGTAAATAGGTTTGCATCTGTATCTATCCAAATGACTTGGTAGTATTTAGTCCATGGAGGATATTTTTAACTGTGTCACTTGTGTCAGTGATTCCATGTTTGACATCAGTTGCTATTTTCAAGCTGTCATAGTCAATAACTACAAACGGATCAGACCGTGTCAAAACTTTGACAAACTCCGAATTGACACCTGCATTGACATTAGACTTTTGTTTTAAATCTTTAAAGTGTTTGTACAAACGGTTTGGGTATCGACCACATTGTCCATCATGCACTTTGGGCTCTGCTTCAACTTTTGCAGATCGTATGCTGGCAGTAGTATCATTCCTGTCTCTTATATAACTCTCCCAATTGGTAGTGGTAGGATTACACTTCCATATTTTCCATTTTTCTTTTTGTACGTTTAAGTTTACTTAATAGTCCCTTTTTCATCCAATAAGGAAGAGAGGTTTTCTTTTTAGTCGATTTGTCTGGTACACAGGCTTCAAATGCAGTCGTAATATTCTTTGAAAAAATGTTCCATTGTTCATTGACATCAGGCATCTCAAGTAGCTCGTTCCAGTTGACGGATCTGAAGATATTATTAATCAACGTGTAATCAGCCTTGGGACAGTTTCGAATGTTGTTCGGAATTGGTGAAACTACATCTTTCCAGACATCAAAACTCCAGTGAACAGCGTGGTGATCACTGGTGCCTAAAGGACGGTCAATGTAATATTGGTTGAAAACTTGAGAATTGTTGGTTATAACAAATTCAACGTACTTGGTCGTTGATTTGGGCGAATTCTCGTGTATTCTTGAACGAGCTGTGTAAGGTCATGCTCAGCTAAAAAGTCAATAAAGTTTACAGAATATTGCGTGTGTGGGATAGGAGACTCATCCACCCATTTTATGTTAGGGTAATTGAAATCGACACATATAATTAAGTCATCCTTAGCGTCCCGACTTTCTACGGCTTGTAGAAAGTCTCCTTCTTCAATAGCAGAGATTTCTGGAGTTTTATATCAGCATCCCACAGTAACATGATGGTCAGTCGTACGGTGCACTTCACACCAAATTGTTTTCCCAAAGTCCACGCTGCGAAATTCGTGTTTTAACCACAGAACTGAAAATATTCATTTTAACATAAATGGGGACTCCCCCTTCACCTTTACTATGCTTTCTCTTCTTGGGGATGAACACAAACTGGAACCCAGAACTTTAAACAAGATGCAGGACATCAAAATTAGTCATGCCTGGGTGAGTAATCTGGTTCGTACGCTTAAGGATGGCAAGGCCCCCGGTCCTGATGGTATTGGTGCTGTGATCCTGAAGAAGACTGTAGATATCAGAACTGATTTTTTGGTGTATATTTTTACTAAATCACTTGAGTCGGGGTTGGTACCGGATTTTTGGTTGCTCTCAGCAGTGGTGCCTCTGTTTAAGGGTGGGAGGAAAAATGATGTGAAAAATTACAGACCTGTGGCACTTACCTCAATCTGTTGCAAGATGTTTGAACACATCATTGTATGCCAGATGGTTAATTTCTTGGACAGGGAGAACCTTATAACACAAGAACAATTTGGGTTTAGGAAAGGCTCTTCATGTGAGCTTATGCTTGTTTCCATGGTGCATGATATTGCGGCAGGTTTGGACCAGGGCTAAACTGTTGATTTGATTTCCGTGGACATGGCAAAAGCTTTTGATGCTGTTCCCCATGATCCCCTCCTCAAGAAGATGGAAGCGTATGGTATTGCTACATCTGTTACCAGGTGGTTTACTCATTTTTTGGGGAACCGAGGTCAGTATGTCGTTATTGAAGGTTCTACGTCTCGTATGGAGACCGTTACATCGGGAGTGCTGCAGGGTTCTGTGAGCGGTCCAATTCTTTTTCTACTCTATATTAATGACTTGATGGATGTTGTTGACTTTGCACATAAGTTGTTCGCTGACGATACTCACATCTATCGAGTTATTAAGGGCGAGCTTGTCAACCTTGCCCTTCAGGCAGACCTGATAGGATTAACGATTGGTGTAATACCTGGAAAATGAACCTTAGCGCGACGAAGACAAAGGCAATTCACAGTTCGCACAAGAGAAACTACAGATTTCCAATTTATTACTTAAAAGATCTTGCATTACAAGTTGTTGACACCATCACTTGCTCGGTGTCAAACTTTATAACAATTTATCTTGGTCTGATCATGTCGGAAGCATCTGTGCCAGGGCAAATGGTGAAGTTCGTTTCTCCATAGATTGTTGAAAGACGCTAGTGCCAAGGTCCGTGAGGTTGTCATCAACACAGTGACGAGACCCAAATTGGAATATTGTTGTGCTGTCTAGGATCCGTACACGTTGACCTTGTCTGACTGTGTTGAACGGGTGATGCGAAGAGCAGCTAGGATGGTGTGTGGCGACTATAAGTGAGAGAGCAGTGTTACTAGCATGTGCAACATTCTGCAGTGGCAATCCATGCAGGTCAGAAGAAAGTTACACAGACTTCATGTTTTTTCCGCATTTTAATTGGTGCCACTTTGCTCGAACCTGCTCGTTTTTGTTCTTCCCCAGACTTTCTGAGTCGGATGGACTATGCAAGGAAGGTTAAACGATTCCAGTGCAAAAAGAACACCTTTACTGGTTCGTTTTTTCCTCGTACCATCATTGACTGAAATTGCCTTGAAAGTGAGTTTTTTTTTTTTTAAATAGTGATATGGCATTTGCTGCTAAACTTAAGGCTTCTAGTCAACCACTTACTTGCCGGCACAGTCTCTGAGTCTGTTGTTTTTTTTTTCTGTTGTTTATTGTTGGATTTTATTGTTTCATTTTGATATTGCATTTAGTGCGTTGGGGCGTTGCAATTATTGTATAAATATAAATAAACTAGCATCGTACCCGGCTTCGCCCGGGGATTTGTTTGACCCGTGGTTGTTTCCCAGTATTTGCTCGGTGCTTCCTGATCGTTCACTGCAACAGTCAATTTTTCTTTGTGTAACACTCCCCCTTTCCGTCAATCCTCTCCCTCCACAAAGCAATATCGTAATCAAATAGTGGCTCTAACATACGCACTGCCCCACCAACGGGCATTCCTCGTTCAGGCCACTCCCCACTCCCAGTAGCGTGCGAAAAATAACTGTCCTTCGTACATGACGTCATTTAAGACATGCCTTTGCGATGACCGCGCAGAGCAAATTGTTATTCGAGGCAACAATGTGCCAATTTCAACTTCTTTTCAAGGCAACAACGTCCCAGTTTCAACTTCAAGCCAAAGAATTGCATATAGGGTACTTTACCTCTGGATGCGACAGGCTGGATGCGGTA
>JAHWFP010151279.1:16818-30490 GCA_023313725.1 Lithobius niger | reverse complement strand
GTGTTACTCTTACAAACTAGAAAGATGTCTATCTCGAGAGAATCTGAACACTTTCTAACTTTAAAATGTCCAACATCAACGACCGTTTACCCGTAGCGCATGCAACGCCTGCAACCTGCATGCCCTACGGGTAAACGGCCGCTCTACACGCCTTCCACCTGTTATTTGATTTAAATTAACCTATCGCAACTAACGCACATGTAACATCATAAGTCACACTTGATAAACCACGCTTATGACGTCACACCATACGGCAAGCAGGCAAGCTCCGCCCCCACACCCTCAGGCCTAATTACCTTAATTACGCCCCCAACATGTATGCGTGCCAGACACGCCCACCCAGAGAGAGATGGTACTCACTACTCCCATTATCTCGGTATCGATGAATAATCACCCTATGGAAATTAACATGGGGATGAGTGGAGTAGCTAGCTAGTGGCTAGTAGCTAGTAACTAGCAACACATTTACAACGCTATTGAGTGTTAGATTTTGCATTGAAAGCAGCTTAGCTGGCATTCCTACAGGAGTTAAATTTTGTGAGGTGGCTCATTGCTCACGATTTCAACACAATTTAAGCGTTTGCACCGCATTATTATTTTCCCCCAACTACCTGAAATGTGTCCAACTATGCTTCAAAATGTAAGACACTAACGCAATGGCGTCGCGCTACAATGGTTTACAACCTCGAAAATTGAATTGATGTGATGTTTGTTATGATGTTTGTTGCCTAACTTATCGCGAAACACTAGCATGCGTCTAGATTTCTTTCCAACGGATTAGATTTATCGTGATACACTAGTGTGTGTCTAGGCACGCACATCAGTATACACGTTCTCATTGTCCGAACTTTGGCAGTCCAATGAGAGACGATGCCGACAATACTAACAATGGTTATAACAATATTTTGACCCCGTTATGCCCCAGGCTTCAAACCATAAAAGTACGCAGTTCGTATTGCACTGTTCCCATTCGTAGCTGGAAGCCTTCCTATTATGTCGGTATCGATGAATAATTTCCCTATGGAATTTAACATGGGGATGAGCGGGCCAGCTAGCTAGTTAAGTTAGCTAGCTAGTAGTAACACATTTCCAACGTTATCGAAGGTCAGATTTTGCATTGAAAGCAGCTTAGCTGACTTTCCTATACGAGTTAATTTTTGTCAGGTGGGTCATTGCTCTCGATTTCAACACAATTTAAGCTTTTGTACCGCATTATTATTTTTCCCAAGTACCTGAAATGTGCCCAACTATGCTTCAGGATATAAGACAATCAGGATATCACAATAGACAATCACATAATCAGGATAGACACATAATCAGGATAGACAATCACATAATCAGGATATAAGACACTGACGCTATGGCGTCGCGCTACAATGGTTTACAACCTCGAAAATTGAATTGATGTGATGTTTGTTGTGCTGCTTGTTGCCTAACTTGGCGCGACACCCTAGCGTGTGTCTACGTTCCGAAAAGTGTTTATTATTAGGCATCAAATGATTGTGGTCGTTGTGTGAGGATGCAAAGGATTTCTAAGTTAAGACATGCATGAAAATTATTTTCTTGAAAAATGACTTGGATATTTTTTAGATTTGGCGTGTGCCTTTATCTAGTGTTGAACAAGCGAATTGTTTTTATCTTTGTATTTAAGGTTGGATTTGTGCGATAAAATCCTTTTATTGAGTTCCTGTTTTGTGGTTCCTGTACAGCTAGCTGTGCATGTTGGTTTGCCACGCGGGATTTGATAGATGGCATTTTTTGTTTAGTTTTATCTTTATCTGTTATCACATTCATCCTATATTATCTTACGTGCACTTTTATATTATTAGCAAGTGCACATTTTATCTTCATAAATGTGCATTTGCTGGTTTTTTAAACGTTGACTACTTTTCATGCTTTTATTCTCTCATCTTCTAGGCTAGGCAACGACTTGGGGTTAAAGATCTTGGTGACTGCAAAAGCCTTTCCCTGTATTTTCTCCTGCTTTGTTCATTTCTGAAATGTGTATACCACTTGCCTTGTTCTAACAAACCGATCTGAGGTTTGCTTCTCATTTGGGAAGCACGAACTCCTCCAATTCATTATTTTGATATAAAATTGATAAATTGGGGTTGGGTGCACTTTGACTAGCAGCCAAGTATTCACCAGTTGGAGTTTTCGGCGTTATCCACAACATAAAAGCCGACTGAGAAAGACGAACTAGGCATTGAAATGCATGACGCACATGTACAGCAGCATATATCATAACATGCGCACCGCACCGTATCACAAAAAACTCTTGATAATGATTTATTATCACCAGTACAACTATCATTAACAACATTTTCAATGTCTACACCTTTAAAGTTTCCGTTACCGGAATTACCACTGTTCGAATCGCTAATGTTCAAAGGGTTTAACGAGCGTTAACCACTCCTGATCACCAGCCCGAAGCCCTAAGGCCCTAATGGCTAATGTTCAAAGGGTTTTAGCGAGCGTTAACCGCACCGTTAATGTTAAAGGGTTAAAGGGTTAAAGGGTTTAACGAGCGTTAACCACTCCTGGTCATCTGCCCGAAGCCCTAAGGCCCTATGTCTGCAACAGCCAGATTCCCAGGCGGTCACCCACCCAAGTATCCCACCCGTTAATGTTCCATTCTGAATTTTAATTGAGGCCGCGGCCTGCTGCCATGCGCCCCAAAACGACAATACAAACTAATTACACAAATCACGAAATTACAACTAAATTACACCAATACACCAAGCTCCACATCGAAACGCTGCACCGCCGTACTGCAACTCCCGGTAGCGTAGCCCACCTTCTCTCCCCCATCTAGGGAGAGTTCCAGTGGGCACGAACCTGCAACCACCGCACCAGCACAATGCTTGCTGAATTACTGCTGGCACACCGTTTAAACACTACTGACACACAGCACATCACATCACCACACCTGACTGCACTTTGCCGCACCACACATAAACTCGCCACTCCTCACTGTTCAATACGCTGCACTGTACTTCATCGTGCCGGCCAACCTCGTCTCTTCATAGTGGCTCGCCTCTTCTCTACCTGGAACACCACGGAGCCAACGCTTTCCTGACAAGGCAACAGTGGGGCTGCAGGCGGGAGGGGGGGGAAGGGGGGGGGTCAAACAGCAATTCCTATGTCTACAATAAACGCCGCAATAGCACGCAATTTCGCAATGTGTTAATGTTTGTTTGTTTGTTTGTTTGTTTATTTGAGTACTACACGGCCTGTGAAGCCATACACTCATGCCTAACCTAACTTAACCTAACTTAACCTATCCTAAATCTAACCATTAGTCCAGCACCAACACACCACGCCCTACTGTCAAGCCACCACATCACAGCCGCAAGAGACACCAAAGTCCGCAAGTGACACCAAAGTACTCGGCGAAACACCAAAAACCACCACTCCGTAAAAATGCCATTCGATGCACCGAACTCTGGTGGGAGAGTGGAGCGAACAACAGAACTGAGGATACCTACCATGTGAACCGGCCAGTTGCCTTGCAAAAACCCAGAGTAGCACGGAACCCTGCCCTTCCTTTCTCCACATGAGGGGGTACCCCCAGAGTCACTGCTAAAGGGTCTTCTCCATCCCGGACAACAAAACGCCGCTGTGCCACCCAGAGCGGACACTCACACAAGAAATGCAGCACCGTCTCTTCAGAAACACCGCACCTGCATATAGGCGTCCTCGCCCATCCTAACCGAAAGAGATGGGCCCGCAGCTGGACATGTCCAGTACGTAGCCGAGAAAGAAGGCCGGCTTCCCCCCCGTGTCAAACCATCCAGGGCTTTTGGTGGAGAGACAGAAGGGTGAATCCCATATAGCACGCGGCCTGAGGGCCCATAAGTCCAACGCCTTTGCCAGACACCAGCGAAAAACCGCGAGTAGGCTGGTCGCAGATCCCGCGGGCCTATTACAAAGTCCACAACCGGGGCCTCTAGCCAGCGACCTTTCTTAGCCAATTCATCCGCAAGTTCATTGCCGAACACCCCACAATGCGCCTGGGTCCACATGATTCTGACCTCAACTCCCAGCTGGCAGGCCAAAAACAACTTCCATCCCACCTCTAGAGCCAGAGGATGGGACGCATCCAAACTGCCAAAACATTGGCGGAGAAACCCCACCGCTGCCTGAGAGTCAGTAATAATACAGAGATCAGGCATGTGCAACTCCATGCCGACATCCAGCGCCACAACGATTGCAACAACCTCTCCAACAAATGCCGACGGCATAGACACAAGACGATAACTGTACTCCAGGCGACGGCTTGGAACACATATACCAATACCACCTGTGCCCTCCTCGGCGCAAAAGGACGCATCCGTGTAGACATGAACCCCTGCCGAACCATGGTGTTCACCCTGCAAAGACTGTACGGCAACACTACACCACACCCAGGGTGGGGGTGGAGACGCAAACACACCCTTCGGAAGACAGGTCACCTCTGGGGCACCGAGTAGCGACGCTCCCACGCCAGCAGCTCCCAGGAAGTCACGTGCCCTCTGAGTTAAATAAGCATAATCCAGAATAATCCGGGCCAATGGGTCTGAACCCCCCCCTAGCAACTGCACGCTGACAGAGTCGAAGCAGAAGCTCCTTTGCCCGGATGTCGATGGGCACATCACCAGTCTCTACCATCAATGATAACACTGGAGTTGAGGGTAGGCAACCAGACACAACTCTCAAACAGGCATTTAACGCAATCTGAATACCCTGCATGGCAGCCTTTGAGGTCAAAATAATTGGGATATGGAAGTCGGCGCATGCTCTGGCATACGTCCTATACAAAGTGTTTATCGTGGAGCGCTTTGCAATCGACCTGTTACATGAAACCAACCTCAAAATATTAAGCCGTGATGAGATGGTATCTTTAACTGCCGCTGCATCATGCGACCACTCAAGACGCGGGTCAAGCCAGAAGCCAAGATATCGCACCTTGCTCGACGCTTCCACTGTAACCCCGCCAACGGAGATAGACCCCGTCAACAGTGGGCCCCGGTGGAAGATCATAAGTTCTGTTTTAGCACTCGATAGCACGAGGCACCTGGCTGCGAGAAGCCTTGAACCATGATCAATGGCAGCCTCCAACGCACCCAGAATAGTTGGCAAATCCCTTCCCATCAGCCAGACAGCAACGTCGTCTGCATAAGCTACGACACTCACCGTAGTGCTCAACTCCACCAGTACAGCATTAATGGCCACTGCAAACAGCGCTGGGCTGAGGCAACTCCCCCGAGGGAGACCTCTGTCAGTCGACAACACTCCCGACCAAGAGCCGTCTACTCTGGTTGCAAACTGACGCACCACAAGAAGAGCCATCAGTGCCGTCCTAAGATCCTCACTCACACCAAGGTCACACAGAGAATACTCCAGCCAAGCCACATCAACCATATCGTATGCTGCCTTGATGTCTAGAAAAACAACCACAGCAAGACAGTCATGCATCCAGGCCTCCCTTATGCCAGATTCAAGGTACATCATAGCATCCTGAGCCCCTCTGTGCTTCCGGAAGCCAAATTGGGCCGCGAACAGCCTGCCGGAATTTTCCAGCTGATACACCATACGATTGATAAGAATCCGCTCATACACCTTCCGTGGGCACGAGAGAAGGGCTATAGGCCTGTAGCTGGAGACTGCAGACCGTACCTTACCCCTACCCAGAACCGGGGTGAGGATCGAGAACAGCCACGATTGAGGGATTGGAGCCCCATCAAGGAGGCTCTGGTAGAACCCCAGTAATTCTGTGCGACCCTCGCCATCTAGCCGATGTAGATCTGCGTATGAGACCCCATCTATACCCGTGGCACTCTCAGGCCTGCACGCCTGGAGGGCAGCCGACAGTTCCAGAGAAGTCAATGGCACCTGGTTAGGGGCTGGACAACAATCTATCACACTAGGGGGCGGGGAGCCCTTAGGCACCCCATACACAGAGGCGAAGTTGCTATTAAAAGCATTAGCCAACCTGACCCCACGTAAAACATTGCCTGTCTGATCCAGTGCCCAAGTCACCGCTACGCGGGAGTCTTGGGGGCGAACCAAGGCCCACACCTTTGAGATTGGGACGCCTTGAGAGACACGTTCGCATAACCTGCGCCCAAAGTTGGCCTTTTCCTTACGCAGGATAAACCTTGTTTCCTGCACCACTCCCACATACTCATACCACCTATCATCACACCGCCACCTATTAAAGCGTTGCCAGGCCTTACGTCTATCACACACTGCCATCCAGCAAACTGGGGTCCACCAGACCGGGTCCAAACGTTTCCCAGCAAAGCTTCTGCAGCTACGCCGTCTTGTTTTAATCCATTTACCAACCCAATCTGCAAACGCACCAGAGTCAACCTGCGGAAGCCGACCTTTCAGCCGAGCAGAAGGGGCCATGGGGATATGTGCTCTACTAGACAGTGCCACAGGAAAGTGATCACTACCCCTAAGATCCGACGACGACGTAAAAGCAAACTGAGACGCCAAACTCGATGAACACAAAAAAAGATCTAACACGGACTCGTGTATGTATGCACCGTACCGCCTAACAAACGTTACTGACCCGTTTTGGATTATTTCCAATTGAAGATAATTCAACGATTCTGCAATGATCCGCCCACGGGTGTCACAACGTGCACTGCCCCAGAGCGTGTGGTGCGCATTGAAGTCTCCCCCCAGTACAATTGGACCTGGAAGAGATTCAACCCATGCCACCCACTCTGACCCGGTAAACCGCCCAATCACATGCACCGTCCCCAACGTGACCCATTGGTTTAACCACCAAATCCGAAAAATGCAGGCATCAATGCCCTTGCACACCGGGTATGGGGCGACAAATACTGGAAGCGACTCTCTGAAAAATACCCGAATACCTGACCTCCCTGTCCCTGAAATACCGTGGAACCCTTTGATAACTGGGATGACCCCCTGTGGGAATTTTGACTCAACTATTCCTAAGATATCAACTCCATGACAGAGCTTCTCTATATCCTCAATTTTGTTACTCGCTCCCCTCACATTCCAAACACAAAAACGGAAATCTAAGTTAGGTTAGATCTAACAACCAGAATTTATGGTGGCATTTCCACCATCAACAATTCGCCACAATTACCACTTGAACCAGATTCACTGGCTCCTGGAGCGCCACATAGTGAATCTGTGGATGCGGCCATATCATCATCTTCTTCTGCCCAGTTAGTAATCGGACGACTTTCAGCACTAACCATTTCAGAATTTTCACCCGACTCAACGCACAAATTCTCTCCAAGCGGAGCACTGACCGGTTGGTCATCTGGCCCAGGGGTAACCTGGGAGCCAGACATTGCTGCATAACCATCAGAAGCACAACACTCCACACTTTGCTGGACACATTCATCTGGAGGAGGCAGGGAAACACTAGACGCATGAGGCTTAGGCTGCGACTCTTCTGACTCACCCACCTGAGACAATGCTGCAAACCGATTGTTACTAACAGTGGCCACCATCTTAGGTTGCGGGGGAGAGCTGGCCAGCGACAACGTTGCACTTGAAGTCTTCCTACGCTTTGACGCACGCACACGTTGCCATTGACTTGTTGGGAGGTCTCTGCCGGTGTCACCGACGATAGGCCGCATTGGCTCGTCCAGGTCATTCTCGTTCCCTACACGGGCAGGAGCCAGATGTTCGCAAAGGTCATCCTTAGGCCATACAGCTCGGCAGGTGCGGCAGTAGATATATGGGCAAAATTTTCGAATGTGTCCTCGCTGGGAACAATTAAAACATCTCGGAGGCCTGTTGGCCACAACCAATAGGGATTGCAGACCTCTGATACCAATGACTTCCGGTATATCATCAACAAGAATAGTCTCCTTGAGCTTAACCACAACTGAGACAATGCCGTTCCGGCAATGACGTAACTCCTCATCATCATGCCTCTCGTACTCCAAACTGACCACCTCCCCATAATTCACGAAGGCTCTCGTAATGTCTGCTTCTGCAATGTCCAAAGGGAGCCAGTGGATTTTCATGTGTACAGTTCTGTCGTGTAGGTCGTGAACTGTAGCCAGGTGACCATCTAACCTAAATTCCACTTGATTTTTAACCACCTGCTTTGCTTCCGGATCTGCAAAGGACACGTGGAACACATTATTGGCTTTTAGCCACGCGACTCCTGTTATCCTGTTTAAGTCTAACACTGCAGCCAGTGCTTGCTTGATGTTTGCAGTAGCGTATGGGCAGCCTGCTCTATCTGCAATAATGATCAACGATTTCTCCATTTTCACGTTTGCCAAGCTACCCTTATACAGTGACTTGAGCCAATGTAGGTTCTTCACCCTAGTATCATGTCTTGCACTACCTCCCATGCTATCTCGCCTTTCCCCAGCCGCTTGCGCATACGACGGTTTGCCTGTTTCCCCTTCAACCACCGCCTTTCCTTGCACAAATTCTGCTTCAGTCATTGTTGACAGGCTGGTATACACACCTCCCGATACAATCCCATGCTGCCCTTTGTTGGTGTTTTTTCTATTGTTCTCTTCCCCCACATTGTTGACCTGCATTGACGTTGGGCCTCCTCCATCCTCTACAATTTTACCTCCGGACACACCATATAAATTCAAGTCTATTTCTTCAATTCCTAACTCTGCTGCAAGCTTTTGAACCTCTGCATACCTCTCATCCGTCACAATTCCTGCATCAACCTCTCTTTGCGATAGTATACCTCTTTGCTTTAAGACAAGAAGGAAGCGCTTCACTTCCCTCGCCATCTTGTTGTTGTTGTTGTTAATGTTGATTAAGTCATTAACAATTGTGGAGTTATTGTCGGAAGTTCGATTGTTGGACGGTCCCAGAATAGTTTGCTGCTCATTCCAACAATCAATAGCGATGCCATTCAAAGTAATGCTCTGATCACTTACGTGATGTGAAGCACTGTCTCTGTCTTGATTTTTCAGATCAGAGCCATTACTGAAATAATTGCTGTAAAAACTTACATGTGTTGATGTTTCCATTGCTGAGTCCCATGCTTGCTGCTTCAGCAGAATTTATGTTGGGGTGCCCGGGTCAGCTGCCTGCTCAAACAGGCGACCCGTTGAAATCAAGGGAGCCAGAACTGTTGGATCATCTGTTACAACAAACGAACGCTCCGCTGTCAATTTCCTCAGAGAAAACACACTAGAATTTATATTGTTGGAACCGCCGCCAAGATTTTATAGGGTTGGGGAGGAGAGTTTGTAACTCTTTAGTCTATTGGAACGTTTTACATTCATCCCTATTAGTTCCGTCCGAATTTTCAGAGGGCGTCACGCACTCCATCTAGTAATTTTTGTTCATTTTTCTGCCCAAATCTAAAGTAAACCATATCACAACTAAGCTAAACTGAATAATTATTTAATATAAGGTAGTTTCGTTTAGTTTAGTTTAATTTTATGCTGAAAACAGAGTAGAAATTCCCGCATAAAACACATGGCACCCTCTATAAACTTAGACGGAACTAATAGGAATAAATCTAAGACGTTTCAGAAGGGTCTCAGTTATAAATTCTTCTCCCCAACCCTATAAATTCTTGCCGCCGCCGCAGACATAACCTTACTGTTTTATGTGTAGTTTGATGCTTCCATTATAATGGCCCTTAAGCCATCAAATTCCTCGTTGTCACAATGTTGGAGACATCAGCGCACGCACGTTAATCGTAAACCCAGTGAAATAGTAAATATCTGTAAGCTGGTCTCAAAACTCTTGTTCCAAGATAAATCAGTCCAATAACCATAGGAAATTTATAATTAATGGTTGAGGAATGTTTTTCTGAAAATAAAAGAAAATTCCTATCGGACACTTCCTTAAAAATGATTCTAACTTAAAGGCAAATTGTGGTGATTACTGATGGTGGAACTCCTGTTCCCTGCTGAGAGTCGAATAAGGAATTATATAGTCCCTGAAGTGTAAAAGGTTCCGGAAGAAAAACAAAGGAAATTTAAAAATTCCAGGAGTGGTATAAAGTTCACTGTGGGTGGAGGGAGTATGGGATGATTGGAGAGCTACGAGTTCACGTTATTGTCATATGTGGTCCCAAATGATGAAAACAACATGTGGGGGCAAATATAAAAAAAAATTAAAATAGTTTACAGTTCACAGTTCTGGATGATAGACGTGTACCTCTAGCTATAGTTCCACCGGTTACAATCTTGCATATCAAACCTCCAAAAATATAGATGATCTCAATACGTAATAAAGTATTAGTTTTGGAGAGAAAAAATAATAATAAAAAAATCCCTCAAAACACTATTTGAAAAGTTCGGTTTTGGTTAACACGAGAGGTGTATAACCTTATTACAGTTAAACAGATTCAAATCACACGGTCGAGCCCCCCAAAATAATAGGGTAACAATCGAGAAATGAACACACAAAATGTCTAGGATAAAAATGAGTCCGTCACCCTTATTTAAAAATTATTAACACTAAATGCTAATCAATCTGATTCTTCATTCACTATAGTTACCGACATAAAGTCCCACATAAATTTCTTTGCTGAGGTTGTCACTACACAGTCCGACAAGAATTTAGTCTGTAGTGAAGTTGATTCCGGAATCCAAGATATGGCCAATAGACCCCAAACATGGCGAGTGAAGACCCATTTATGGGAACCTCGAACTATGTCATCCTGACGTCAGCTTCCCCCATCAGCATTCCCGGTATTTGAATGCCTTTCACGAGCAGCTGAACGGAGATCAAAAGAACGGTCTGTGAATACATAGAAAAGGGGTTAGGGTCCAGACTACAGCCCTACCTATGTTCAGGCACAGATTAAGCCCGTGTCAGACGGAATGACTTTCACTCACGACACGATTGTCCTAAGCGCAGAAATGGTTTCCCCCACATTTTGTCGTGTCTGGAGTTGGTTGTCACACAGGCAGATTTCCTCCACTCCCGACTGCCGTCAGGATCAACAAACACTTGCTGTCTTTATGTCCAACTTCACCCCTTTTTCTGGAATGCGTGGTATACGTTCACCATTGGTCTCTATCGGTCACGTGAGAAAAAGTCGGTACCCGGAGGGCTGGCCGCCTAGCATGGCCATCGAGTCTGGACGACTCTTTAATTACTCCCAACTTTTGTCGGCTACCCCATGTCACACGAACCAACTTACCCTCCAGATCCGATTTTTAGTCTTGTCGCGAGTGAAAATCTTCTCGTCTGACACGGGCTTTAAAGAACTCTTCCTCCCACAGATACGACACTCGTAACTCAGCCAGCGTTTCAAAAATGGTCCCTCGTTTCAGCAACGCGTCGTGGTGATGACGTAACACTTAGCACTTTATTCGCCAGATGTCACTTGCAGAGTGAAATTGAAACGCCGAAAAAAAGCTAAATAAATAAGAAATTAGAAGGTAGAGCGTTAAATTATCAAAAAGTCAGCCTTTACGAATGGCTTTATTGGAACACACTAGTCTGAGAAAGAAAGAAAAAAAAAACAACTTTCACAACTCGGACTCGAACTCTCGTGATTAACGTAGATTGTTTGATTTGTTCTGTAAACGAGCTCGCGATCCCACTGCGCATGCCTGCATATGGCGGACTTTCTAATTATACTACGCTCCTCACGGGCGATCTCTGCGCCTACTGGCGAATCAAGTGCGAAGCATGACTCAGCAAAAAAAAAAATGAGGCCTAACTTTGCCGCGTAGTTTCGTATCTGTGCGCGGTAGTGTTCTTTAATCTGTGGTTCAGGGGTGGGTCAGGCCCCAGTTATCAGGCTCTGCACCCATGCTGAGGTATGCCTAGGATCAGCATAAGTCACCTATATAGCGTGCCCTATACTATAGCGTGCCCCTCCAACCCCATAAGTCACCTAGTTTATAATTAAATTAGCTGGAATTTATTTACACTAGTATCATGTCGAAGCAGTTGTACACCTGGTCCACACGAAATACTTAAAAAGTTAGTTTGTTTAGGCTCCAGTATGTGAGTCTGTCTAAGGCTATAAAATATTGCACTTACGAAAACAACTGACAAGAACGGCGAACGCACCATATGCTATCCTACTTCTGTATAGAATGTGTGGTTATGCGATCACTGCTCCCACGTTGTTTTGATTCACTGATCATCAGTTAATCATCTTAGCCAAAGGACTATTCAAGTGCGTTGAATTGAATTTTTATGAAGATGCCTAAACCTCATGGGTCATTTGATGAGTGCGGAACAATGTGGAGCTCAGGAAATAAAATTTTGCTTCCATTCGTACAGTGCGCAAAGAGGATAGCTCAGTGCAAGAAATTACAGTACTTTCGCCATGAAAAAAAGTACTTAAAAGTTTGCTAGTATACACACGCTGCATGCCGCAGTAGATGGCTGGCTACACGGGGCACGCTATATCTTTACCATATCTAAGGTGCGATCCGGGTGGGTGTGTGTGTGTGTGGGGGGGGGGGGGGGAGAGAGGATGAACTCTGAAATTTCCGACTGGAGCCCGATATTTTTTCCGCTAATTTCTGTCTTTTCCTGCCAATTTTTTTGGTTTCATCCCGTCTCCCCTACTGAGGTGTGTTTTTGCGACACAGTTTAATTTTTTTGGTAAGTTGTGAGGGGAAAGGGGGCAGGGCATTGTACGTCTAATAACCCCCTCCCAATATTATCGGTTAATATCTTATTTCCATTAGTGTATGGTATTTTCCATACAGACTGTCATCCTACCTTTTTAACTGAGCTGAATTCTTCTGTTTTTGGAGATACTGTGCCAGTGATCCATAAGACTTGCTGCTTCTTAACGCAGAAATAAATTCCAAAGCTTGCTGGCATTACGGGAGCAACATCAACGAATGCCAAGTTATCTTAATATGCAGCTGTAGCAGACTGATAGAATCCGCCTAAGTTACAATGTTCCACTTTTGCTTATTATTTTATTTGACAACTGTTGAAAGCCATCTCATCAACACATTTATATTTAAGTACTTAGAATTAAATAGGTACCTAGAGAAATGGCTCAGGAACGTCCTTCTCGTTTCTCCATTTTAGCAGACAAAATAGCTTTAAGATTTGAAGCTAGGGGTACAATGGGGGAAGGGACGGAAAAAATGTTGGAGAGAGAGGGGACATTGGTTACACATGAGCTTCTTAGCGTCGCCACTGTTATAGAACTTGAACATCGGTTTATTGATTCGATCGCCAGGTGTAATATAGCTGTGAAGGGCCATAATTTGGGCTAATCATGCAAATAGAGCTAAAAGCCTTGAAATTCGATACAATCATCATTAGAACACAAATCAAACTCGTTATGGAATCTCCCCTTCCTCAAGATACCCCGTAAACACTTCCTGTACCACACTCACCTCTGTGAGGTTGATGGCCAACAAATTCTTGCTGATCGTGTTAGAACACGAATTGTACAAATCGAACAAACCGAGGAACCCCATGAAATAACCCCCCATGGCCCTCCAAGGCCCACCCCCGTGCTCCCTCTGTGAGGATTATCCAACAAATTCTTGCAGATCGAGCATGAAGCATGACATTTGGTACACAACTCATTCTTAGCAGTACAGCTCTAACTAGAATTCTTAGTCGTCAGCCTCATGGAGGGGACACAGGGGTGAACTGGGGAGGGGAAGGTGGTATATGGGGTTCCGTAGCTACTTCGTTTTCTTCTTAGTACGATCAGTAAAAATTTGTTGGTCATCACCCTCATGGACGCGAAATGGGGGGGGGG
>JAHWFP010151278.1:286-11490 GCA_023313725.1 Lithobius niger | reverse complement strand
TCGGAGAGTGCAGGGGAGCCAACCAAAGGGCAGCGATAAACATTTGCATCAACTAAAGTAAATCAGTGTGCTCGATTTCGGCAATTGTATGCGAGCAGGGACGAAAGCACGGGTGGGGGCACCGAGGGCACGTGCTCCCCAACCCCCCACCACCACCCCAATGAAGTTTGGTGCCCCCAAAGAGAAGGTTTGGGAACAGTCTAAATAGCTTTTTTTTTGTGGATCAAAGAACCCGCTCGTGGAAAGGAGAAAAAAAAAAGCAAGAAAGTTCCGCAAACTTTAATTAACAGGTTGAAAGGTTAATGGCATTCCCATTCTGCTTCGCTAGCTTCTAAAAACGCTGCTATTTTTTTTTATCTCTAGTTAGAGCAGGTCACGAGCGGCTATCAGTAAGATGCACCACTAATTGCAGAACCACAACACATCAACTGCCATGGCTAAAAAATAGGTTTTTTTTTGGTTATTTTCTGTTAATGTGTTTATATCTGTTTAAGTTTGTTATACTACGTTATCGTATTTGTTCTACACCTTGTGAAGGAAACTTGTATTCATTAGTGAAGAATGTGCCTGTATATTCCCGCCTATGTGGATAGGAGTTCTGGTTATGGTACACCTTCTAGATATCCATTTTCAATTAGCCTCCGTTTTCAGCTTCAGTTAGTTCCATGTGTGCTGGATGGATTATTTTCTGCATAATCGTTGCGTCAAAACACCTTTAAGCCTAAATAAGGCTACGAAATAACTGTATTTGGGCGCTTTTCTTGACCGATCGCTGCCCCTTGGTAGGCTCCCCTGCAGTATCCCAAACAATTTACAGTGGACGTGTCCTAACGGGTGTTCCTTCCTTCAGCTTAACAAAGGAGTGGGGGAGGACCTGGGCCTGCATGGGTAAGGCCCCAAATGAGCTTATAACACCTCAAATCAATTTTGATTCAATGTACTTCTAAAGTTTCAATACCAAGCATTTCAAGTCATTGCCCCATGGGTAAGTCCATCCATCCCAGGCAATCGTTTAGTAAATTTGCGTTGGACCGTTTTAATCTTCATCACTTCTTTACCCAGGAAGGCTGTATTCTAAAATGGGGCGAACAAATGCATTAAAACCCTTAATAAGCACACGTGAAAGACTCGCCCTAAAACATTTAAGGATCAGATTTGCCCGCAAATGGGCCTTATGGACTATTTCAGTACAGTGCTTCCCAAATTTTAAGTTATCACAAAAAATATCCCCAAGATCCTTTTGAGAACTAACTGTGCTAGCTTCCACACCGCAAAGCAAGTATGAGGATTGTTGTTCCCCATTTGCATCACATGACATTTTGTCAAAAGCAATCGGCGTCTGCCATGTAACATGTCCAGCCACACACAACATCCAGGGACGCCTGTAACATTTCAGCCTGCAACATGTTATCAGTGATACTGGATAGTTTGGTGTCGTCCGCGTAAGCAGAGATATAGCTGTCAAATTCTTGTGTAAGTAGATCAATGAAAAAAAAACAAAAAACAAAAGGATAGGCCCCAGCACACTGCCCTGTGGGACACCACTTATCACTGGCAGAGACTCAGAAATTTCAGCCCCAACACGTACAGCTTGGGTACAACCAGATAAAAACTTGACGATCCACAAAATAAACTGATCTCCCGTGCCACAAGTTTCAAGCTGAAGAGGAGTTTCTTAGGAACACCCTGCCGAATGCTCTGGAGAAGTCTGAGTAGATGGCATTGACCCATGATCCATTGTCTATAGCTGCCGACCAATTGTCAAGGCAGCGAATAACTCCACAGACATGCATCTATTTTTAAGAAATCCAACTTGCACTTCTGATAAAGCTAAATATTTCAACATGCAATTTCAACCATAATATTTCAACAATAATAGTTTGCATCACTTTATTAATTATTTCAGGAAAACCGCACATCGATATGAAGTGCCTTTCACCAAGAATCAATATGACAAACGAACAAACAAATATAAAATTCCTTCTATATTTAATGAAATCCCCATTGAACTGCTCCAAATTGATGGGATAAATGAGATTAAAAATAAACTATTCGACTACTTCTTGCTTAATGAAGAAATCGCTTAAGCAATGCCCAGATAAACTTTCGGTCTAATTTTTTTTTATATACAGTGGAGAGATATGGTCCGGGGTTTTCGTTTCCTCTGGGTAAAAAAACCCTGGGGTTGCAAAAAGGTGAGCTATGGTCAGGGGGAAAACAGAAGGGGAGGGTAAAGTCGAGGTGGTCGAATCCCGGGGGTTTTGTGCTGAACCTTCGGGGAAGTGTAGAGTAGAAACCCCAGGGAAAAGTATTCCCCCTCCTAATATCCCAGGGGAAAATGATATAGTGAGTAATGCATCTGGGGATGTTTTAACCGAAACCCCAGGGGTTCCTTCCCCTCGACTTGCACAAGAGCATATCTCACCACTTTTAACTTTTCAAAATCCCTGGGGATTTCTCCAAAACCCCCAGGGTTCGACCACCTCGGGTTTCGCTTTCCCCTGGGTTAATTTACCCCTTACCATATCTCTCCACCGTTAGTGTGTGTATATATAAATGTGGAATGTGCATTTAGTGATTATTATCAATATTTTTGTACTTAAACTGTTACGTTGTGTTTATTTTTGTTTCTGATGCCTCTATGAATGTATGTTCATAATATCATTTGTCAACAAATAATGTGTTCAATATTACCTCCATTTTATTCGTTATCACGTGCCTTTTATTGTACCTGACTTATTCGGCACACACAAGTTCACCATGAACTTTGAGCCGTCGTAATAAACTACTTAACTTACATGAAAACTAGTAAGAAAAATAGACCTGTAACATGCAGGACTTGTCGGGTCACCTTTTTTAAAGATGGGAATAAGTTGTCTTTTTACATTTTTTTTACAAGTTATCCTCAGCAAAAGACTTATTGAAGATAACACTCAGAGGGGTAGCTAGTACATTAGCCAAACTAACATGTACAATGGCGGAGATGCCACCAGCTCCAGCTGCACCACCTGCACGCATATTGCACAAAACCGCCCTTACAACACATTCAGAAAAATTGGACGCTGACAGTTTTACCAAAATATTCACTGTTTGCTTCAAATACTGGCAGAACACCGTCACAGGGCACAAACGGACCATGGAAACAGGCATTGAGAACCTTTGCCATCTCCAAACTGCCCACCGCGACATTTCCCAGTTCAGACTTAACTTGAAAGCCTTGAAAACCGTGGATGACATTGAAAACGACCTCCAAGGGCAGTTTGGGAAGCGCCATCAGATTCGCCATATGTGATTTCCGATGTGAGAACGTTGTAATTACCAACTCATATTCCGTATACCGCAGTCTATTTTGTGTGGACGGGACTTCTTGGACATTTTGTATACAGTTTCTGTATAGGGTCGGCGCACTTAACACTACGCAGCAGCGTGAGAAACAGGTACGAGATGTACGCGAGATGAATCGGTCATACTCAAACATGTCTAACGTCAATGCCATTGTTCGCTCTATTTTCACTGATTGTCCCAATTCATTGGGTGTTGATTTTTCTGGACGAACGTGATGAATTGACTCAAACCTGACTGACTTTTAGAGTGCATTATGCTATCTAAACTCAATCGACAACGCCACTGAAAATGTGGAACGTTTGGTGTATCGCGTCAACAGACGGACAGCACCCTAACATGTAGCATTCGTAAACGTACACCATTAGTTTATAACTGTGGTATCTTGGGTAATCTCATGTACAGGGTGTCTACCAAAACACCACATTGAAAATTTCTGGCTTTTTCCTGACATGTTTGTACTTTTTCCTGACTCCCTGACTTTTTTAGAGAAAACCTTGAATGGCTGCTGCCAGTTAGAGGTTCTGGAGGAAGCCAGTTTAAAAAAAAAAAAAAAAGTGTTGCTTGTACACGGCATTCCCACACTACTGTTTTCCATCAAAACCACAAAACGATACACATGTCAAGCCAGATTTATGATTTCTACTCTAATCCACCGCGAAACACGCAAAACTGTTTTCCGTAACACGCTGTAATGATGCAAAAATGGTAGGCCTACCCGTAAAAAAAAATTATCAAAATATAAACGTCTCTGCTAACAGATTCAGCTATGAATCGGTCTTGGTATTTACTATTTTGTCGTGTGAGAAGCACTTCTAAACGCATAATATAGTAAAAAGTGCGTGCATAAATAGCACGTGGTTGCTCAGCTAGCACTAACTTTCCCTGCTAGGCCTAACAAAGCAGAAGCCGAATCAGAATTAATACACTATGTGTTACCCAATAGTTCGAAGTATTTTAATTTTATCCAACATTCGTCTATTTAAGAGAAAATAATATTGTCCTCACTTACAAGCAGTGAAAACGGTTTCGAATTGGTAATTGACAAGTTCCTGACCAACCCCCAGTTTCCCTTACTTTTTCCTGACTTCCTGCCCTACTAGTTCATTTCCTGACTGGTATACACATCCTGGTGTATTACCTTAGGACCAGAAATATAGCAATGTTATAGCTGTGACGCATTGCATTGAATGGCCCGACCCAACAGTCGAACGTCCCTGGGCCTAATCACACAACATGAGCAGCTTATGTTATAAAAGGGCTTCTTTCAACAAACCCTCTACCTGGTGGAGAAATGTATTCAAACCACGGTAAATGCATGGAATTTTTTTTCCCAATATTCACAGTAAATTCTTTTATTTAGTTATCAAGGAGCACACGACAGTTCCTATATTACTCCAATTCTTGTACTATTTGTCGAAATTGTGCTCGTAATTCTCACTGCTAATTTCGAGGTTCGTTTCAAGTTTTTGTGAGAACCACTCAGTTTCTACTGACGCCATTGATCAAGTGACCAAAACTCTTGCCTAATTAGCCCTCCACAGTTTTTTTCCTTTCACACAAGCCTCAAATCGAGCGTGACACATCGGAAACAGATTCTTAACATACATGAAAAAAAAAAAAAAATTCTAGAATGCTGTATTGACAAAATTCGAGGTTCGATTCACCTTTTAGAATCGCACACAGGCTTATGTCGGTTATTAAAAATCAAGAAAATCTGCTGATTGTCTACTTTCAACGTTGTTTTGTTTTAATTTGGTGACTTACATGGCATAGACAAAGCCACAGCTGTGCTGGCTTCATGTATGGAAAAACAAACAAAAAATTCAAAATAACTCTTTTGTCAAATTTGAGGTTTCTGTTGACCTTTTAAAATGGCTTACAACCATATTTTGGGCTCGTTCGTTTTTATCTGGGCTTTAGGAGGGAAGGAAAGAAAGCTGGCGCACTTGCCACTAACTCCACCTGTCGGAATGAAAGAAATTGTTGAGGTTGACAGGCTTAATTATTCAAAGTAGGCATAGTGATCTGTTACTCCATCTGGTAGAAAGACAACTAACTGCTGCCGTATAGTTCTTAAACTGTGTGTGTGTGGGGGGGGGGGGGAATCGAGGTAATAACTCGTCTCTTCTATCCGTACGGGTGTTCGTTTATAAATATCGTATAAAACTTTCCCTTCCAGCGTCGAGTGTACTGTTTTCAAAGAGATGTGACCTGCAGTCAGAAAACAAGTACAAATAAACCCCCATCGATATGTGGTCCATATATGATCGACGGACGCAACGAAGGGGAAACAAATTCAGGTTTTGTTTGAAAACAGCCAATAAAAACAACCCTGTTTTCAAAATGAAACCAGACATCGTTAAATGTCAAAACGCATTAATTCTCAGCTCATACGCATGCCAGAACGCATAAAAAATCAGTAAAGGTTCCGCAAATTATATAGAAAAGTGCGAAGTTTTGTACACACTGATAACTAAGTAATAACAGAACGGAAAGCCAAATGCAGATGCAAACTTGTTAGTCTCCCTGAACGGGACTTGAACCATCGGTATTTGGTATCGATTGGGAAGGTCACCTGCTCATCAGCCATACTGACACGGCCGACAGCCATATACAGCATTAACATGCATACAATATTAAACAGGACGGTGGGCTCGAGAAAGGTCAAACAAATACGGATGCAAAACGATTTACGTTTCCTTTTGGACTTAAATGTCAGAATGCCTGAGCGGGGAATCGAACCCACGACCTTTGAAACCAAATTCCGTGGTCCTGTACGCTGACCCATGCTGACACGGCCAAAAGGAAACGTCCATAGGGAGCATTTAACACGCCCACATGTTGACTATTCCAATCGCCGCTGGAGGGACGGCTTGCTTGCGAGCCGCACACCAGTGAAACCGAAAAACACACATAGAGCGTGAATTTAGGAATTCAACAGGACGGAAATCCAAATGAGCTCGAGAATGGTTAAATAAACGTGTATTTCTGTATTTATTTATTTAATATATACAATATAAGCAAATAAGGCCAGAAATTAACTATAGGCCTATAAACACAAAGGATAGGGATATTGGTCGAATATTCTCAGGCCGTGTAGGCATGGCTGCGCAATAGGGCTTCGTCCTTGAATATTAAAGGTCGAGGGTTCAATTCCGGCTCGGACAGTCTGACATTTAACCCCAAAAGGCAAGGAAAATATAGGTTTGCACCTCTGTTCATTCATTCATTTATTTATTTATTTATCAATCGTTAATTTAGGCCTATGAATATAATAATTTTTACTGGCGTAATTAAATAGACCTATAACAGAGCATTTTGTGCAATAACAAAGGTTGGATTCAGTTTTTGATTCCAGAACAAGCCGCATGCCCACCACCAGTAAACTCGTTCGTTTTAAAGTATTCCCCTACTTTCCACAAGAACGTCTGCTGGGAGAAAATATTATACTAATACTTTTTATTATTTTGGATTTTGCCGGTAACTTATGTAATTAATAAGCGAAAACGAAACTTGTTGAATTAGAGTAAGCTATGGAAAAGTGGGAAATACTCGTATTAATGTCCTGTTCGCTACAAATCCACTGCATTAAAATAGTTTTCAGAATATAAGAAGTATACCTAACCGAACACGTATGCAACGAATGTTTAGGATAGTTTTTTAGTTCCTGTTTCTTCCTTTAATAAAGAATAATGTCTGTCTAATTGCAATCGGGACCAATTTCCGGTATCTTTGCTTAACTAAGGGATCAACTGAAACTCACATTATTTAGGATATCTAAACTTAAACATAGCTCCCTATAGTGTCCGCATCCTATCTTGAGTTCTCCGCAGAACGAACACAGATAATCAATTGTATGTTTTTGGTAGCAGAGTGCCTTGTTGATATCCAAGACGATTACAAAAACAATGGCAGCCGGCGATTAAAGCCGTCCCCTCCAGGAAGACGTAGCCGCTCATAAAATACTGCAGGACTCCAGATATGCACACAATAATCACTTGAAGTATTAGAAATGAGAACAATAAATCAAATATAATCAAGACTTTTATATTAAAGTGAAGAGTAAGGGTATAAATTTCATATGAGAATCTTCCTTCATATTTTTTTTTTACCAGCAGGGCACGGTACATGATGAAATGGAAAAAGGGATTTCAATACTGCTTAATGTAAATCCTCTTGAGCTGAAAGCCGCAAACATCAGAAGACATGTGCTACGCATTGAGGTCTTTAATATCCGGCAGTGGGCGTTTTCTTTTGCTGAAACCTTTTTCATTAACCCCCATCTTACACGCAAATTAAACCCTCGAATAATTGGTTTCTTGGACAGCCGGTTGGCAACCTCCTGGTCTTTACGAACCTGTGTCTTTAATCGAAGATGGATGGCGGAAATGACGTCATTGTGAGACTTTCCTCTCATTCAAAGGTTGGGTACAGAGGGGCTTAAGCATTGTTGATTTATAAATGGTGAAAAGAAGAATCTTCGCCTGATCCCCCAGGGCGCGAACGGGTGAAAATGACAAAGTTCGGCAATGACTTTCACTGGAACGTTAAGAGGCAGTCGTCCATTATGCTAAGAGTCGTTGAAAAGGAATTCAACACTGAGAAAATCGAAATTGTAGCGTACGTTCTTGCTTCCGGCTGTTCCCATACACCTCGAAGCTGAATGGGCGAAAAGAAGTTTTTCTTTTCTCATTCCAAGATAGATTCAAACTTAACGAAAAGCCTTTCAAAGAGAATTTAACGAAGGTGGAACGGTTTCATTGGTGGATTCTTAACTGTACGTTTCGTTTCAACACAATGCACCGGCACATTGTGCTGCAACTTTGCGTCAAACGTCAGCTAGGAGTACATGATAAACGAACAGTGAGGAGCTCGTTAAAGTGATTGCTCTACACTGTAAACACTGAGTACTGTCATCACACGTCAATGTTATTTATGTTTTCTTTAATTCTGAACAGTTTAACCGAATCAAGTGCCTTGCAATCATGCTTTTTTTGCGAAATAGCCAAGTGAGAGATGAAAATCATCTAAGGTCATATTTTAAGGTCAGCTTAGGTTCAGGAACTTTAGGGTTGGGCAAGTTTTAGGGTTGAGAACTTTAGCGTTGATTTATGCTTAATAACGCATTGATGAAAAAGACTTAGGCATAACTGAAGACTTAGTTGAACACGCCAAACATTACGGACTATAAAGAATCGACCTACTAAAGTGTTATTGAACATAACTTCCCTAAGTTAAGGGACTTGAAGATTCAAACCTACTAAAGGCCTACTGAGCATGAAACAACCTTAGGGACAAATGGCTGGCCCAGAAGCTAACTGATTTTGTACTGTGTGCAACTCGGTCTTTTATACCCGGTTTGCAAAGGATTGTGGGGAAAGTACTGCTCGGCAACAATGATAAAAAAAAAAAAGACTACTATAAGCAGATGTGCCAAACACTTGTCTATGTAACATGCTGGATTTAAAAGCAGAAAAGAAACAATGTTTGACGTTCAAGGACATCAGTACCAGAAACCTCGACGTGAATACAACATTTGCAGCACGCTTGTCACTTCTGCGATGAACAATACCAGGAGCATATGAATGCATGCGCGTCCGTATAACGTGAGAGCATCCATGTTGTAACTCTTGTTTTCCTCATGTTCCTTCCCTTGTTATGAGGTCTTCTTTGAGAGTGGCTGTGGGTTTGGTTTCCCTGACTCCAGGTCATTTGCATCAACATCACCAGAATCTTAGTTTGACACAGCAATGCTAAATATCTTCAACCTACCAGCATGCGCGTCAACTGGCGTTGAGCCAGGAGGCGAGGCATGTGGTTACTACCCTAGTCGCCCTTGACTTGAAGAATCCATCTCCTTCCTCGCCTCAAGATCGTTCAACGCAGTTCCACACAGAGTTGCCGCTTTCCTGGCTTAATAGCAGCACGAGTGATGTTTTTCACCCCTACTTATTAGTTTACAACTAATTTACAATGTATTTTTAATGAATAATATCCCAGCAATATTCACAATTGGAGACATGGGGGTCGCAACCCGGAACGAAAGATGGAACACGCCGTGATATTATCGCGGGCATTCCGTCGAGCTCTCCTGGGCTATCCTTTATGTCACTCTTGACAATACAGAGTCAACATGAACCTTGCTTATACACTTTCAACCACTAGTTGGAGAGGGTAGAGTTAATCTCTTGGACTTTTTTTTTTTCACATACATGCTAGCAAGAATTTGTAGGGTTTGGGATGAGAATTTGCAACTCTAAAAAGTCCCTATTGAAGCACGTTAGATTCGTCCCTGTTAATTCAGTCCGAGTTTTCAGAGGGCGCCACGTGTTCCATCTGGTAATTTTTGCTCATTTTTCAGCCCAAATCTAAAGTAAACTAAATTACAACTAAGCTATGCTACATAATAATTAAATACAAGCTAGTTTCGTTTAGTTTAGTTTAATTTTAGACTAAAAACCGAGTAGAAATTCCCACATAAAACACATGGCGCCCTCTATAAACTAAGACTGAACTAATACGAATGTATCTATAAGAAGTTTCAGTACGATTCTCAGTCCCAAAACTCCCCCCCCCCCCACCCTATAAATTCTTGATGCTAGGGCATGCAGCAGTAGTGTGTTGGTACGCTACTGGATGGTGCCACTCATAAGTAGGCCTATATTTGAGTAATTAGGCCTATATTTGAGTAATTAGGCTTATATTTGTGTGATTAGGCCTACATTTGATTAATTAGGCCTATATTTGAGTAATTACGCCTATATTTGTGTGATTAGGCCTATAACTAGCATTAGCGTATAATAACTGAACAGTGTTTACGTCTACCACGAAAGACCACAATTTAGGGGAAGTCTAGTAATTTTTCCACTGGGCATTGAGTGATCATAAAAATCATAAGCGAAACAACTGATATCCTCTATACCTAAGATTGGCTGAAGTAGCAATTCTATTACTAATTTGTTTACATAGGTCATTCATCCAGTCAAGTGGTCAGAATTGTGGTCAACCTATTTCTTAACTTGTTCAGCTGCTTCCCTTCTTTTCAAACGTCCTTCACTTTCCATTAGCAGAATTCTTCGAGGTAGAAACAGATGATGGTACATGTTTTTTTTTGGGACTGCTTCTTCCAACTGTTTTGCATTTTGCAAAACGGCATTGGCTGCTGGTAAATGAACTCCTCAAACTGAATTTTATTTTCATCCAACCCAGGGCCGTAGCCAGCGCCCCCGCAGCCCCCGCACGTGCGGGGGTTTTCTTTAGGCTGAGAAGCACGAAGAGGGACGAGGCCTTTATGGACAACTATATTGAGTTTTGTTTACAAACTCGAGATTATTCCAGAGAGCTACGTAACGTAAAAAGGTGGTGGTAAAGGTTTCAAATGAAAGATCATGCTTTCCGAATCATGTCATATATCTTAAAATTCCAAGCAAAGAAAAATTTAAAGTTCAGAAGTTAATGAAAAACATAGTGAAAAGTTAAAAGCTGCCATGACAGAGAGCATGGTTATTTGTTCCTAGGAAGACACTTATTTTGTTGGTAAGCGAAATAAAAATAGCATGTTTCTGAATAAAGCTTACAGTTTGTAATGAGTTAATCATACATGTTTATAATATCAACGCAATATTACGCCAGACATGAAATTGGCTAATTTCACTTTTAAAAAGTCTGCTTCAGGAGGCCTTTTTGAAATACGGAAACGGTAATCAAGCACAAAAAAGTGCTGATTGTAATAAAAATAATGTTGATTACTGCATTAAAACGACTTTATGGTAATTGGGTTTTTAAAGTCCAGGTATGGTTAAATTATGCACGCCGAAAGAAAAGAAAATTCACTGGGGAATAGGATTTTTTTGTTGGGG
>JAHWFP010151275.1:0-16856 GCA_023313725.1 Lithobius niger | reverse complement strand
AATCCTTATTCATCCTTATAATCTCGATAATCCTTATTCATCCTTATGATCTCGATAATCCTTATATGTCTGTTCGTATGTCTGTCAAACGAAATTGTCTGTGGCATAAGTAATGATTCGAACTGTGTAATGATTCAACAAACAGGCACAGTACTGATGACGTCATGTTTTTTTCCAGTCACACTATTTTCTTGCAAACGGGATCTAGGCCTCTATGTCTCTTAACCCTGAATCTAACTAAATCTAATGAAAGCTTGGGTGACTGCTAACGAGAAATCACAGGATTTTCATGCAAACGGGAAATCAAAACAATGCTTTATTAAACCGGCAATATAAAGGGGGCTGTCCTAGTTACATTTAATTTTAATTTTCTTTCGAACTGTGCGCATAATAACCTCGAAAATGCAGATGTACATAACCACACTATTCACATTATTGAGCAAAAATGTAATCGAATTCTTTGTACATAAGAATCCGAGAGCATCAAATGAGTGTTAAAATTAATTTTTTTCCTCAGTCAAATGATCATTTTTGTCTTTTTACTGTTCCTCCCGTTATCCCACAATGTTAATCTTGAAGGCTGTTGTAGCACCTCAAAATATCACCGAGTGATGAATGTGAGCGATAGTGATGCTAACGGCAACTTTTTTTATATCCAAACTATTAAGAATTCCATGCAGCTTTTTTTTCTATTATTTTTCGTTAGTTGCTGAGAGTAACGTCTGAGGGTGCCAATAACTTCGCCTATGCTAGGGATGCCACATCTAGTTACTTCCTAGTTACTTGTGCCATTGATTTTCTCTTGTATTGTTATTGAAATCGATGCAGTATTTTACTGCGTCGATTTGTGCAGTGTATTTGGATTGTGCTTGCTATGGCGCACTACTTTTTAACCGGAAGTACAAGATGGCGCTCTTGCCAAACCATAGGAGTAGAGTTGTGTTTGAGTCGATAAGAAGCTTGACTAACCGGAAGTTTAAAAGCACGGCATCAAAGGACGTGCCGCCACGTCAGTGGGCATGCACAGCCGCGTGATCGGCAGTTTACACCCAACGCACTAGCTATATTCCCTCTGACCAATCTTTCTTACAAATATAATGCATTCATAAGCACCCCGTCTCGTCTGGTTAGAAGAATACGATATTTACTTCCCCAACAATTGGCGGTAAGGTTTCGACTGTCAAACTTTGTTACAAAACACAATGGTACCTATACGCCTTGCGATGTAACGATCTCTATCTTGCCTACGTTTGATATGTCGTAAATAATATAGTACAGGACTTACCTTTTATAGAAAATTCCACCGCGATGTAAATATCGTGCTCGTCTTCGAGCAGATCAACCAAAACATCATGGCGGCGAAGGCGGCTTGGTCAGGCGGAAGTAACAGACGCGCTCTGAATTCTGGGATAATTCGCGAGTCACGCTGTCCATCGAAGACGACGCACTTCGGCTAACACATTTGAGCTGCGAGTTGCTTATCCACCCAAACACAACTCTACTCCTATGATCAAACGCTTCCTATAAAAGTACTGGTGTCCTCGTGTCGGGGCGTCCCCTATACATTCTGGCCATGCTGATGCAATTGTAAGTGTACGGAAATATCTATAAAGTCAAAATATCAATCTGTAATAAAGCAACTTTCGTTTTAAATTCATTCCTGTCTTCTTCCGTGGCAAGATATCACAAAATCTGGCGACGAGGATGGGTAAATACGGCAATATACATAACTATTTCTTCTGGTTTTCATTTTGGAAAGCGGTGCTACCACTGCAGCGTACCTAAAGTTTGTCCTCCACCGACGCTTATGAAGATGCTAGCAGTTGTACCCGGCTTCACCCGGGATGTTGTTTCGCCCGTGGTTATTTCCCAGTTTTAGTTCGGGGTGACGTGAATGTTGGCTGCGACTGGCATTTTATCTTCCTGTAATACTCCACTTTTCTTCCCATCCGCTCCCTTCCTTCTCTCACCTACCCACCTCTTTCCTCTAACCATCTCCCTGTCCTTTACCTCAGCGTCCCTCTCCTCCTTTTGCCAGATTTTGCAAAAACTGAAATGGTCTCTGACACATACAACTCCAAAAAACGTACTTTTTAGGTTCATTTAATGCTTAATGGTAACCGATGCACTGTCCTTTGCCTTAAAATGTAAGGCATTTTAAGGGTGCATGTTTTTAACAATGTACCCTGTAGAAGACATCGCTTTATTAAATTCTTGGCTTAAAAATATCAGTAATTTGTTATTTTACGCCTAGTGTGAATCCGAGCTGTTTTTTTTTTAATCTAACTTCAGTAAAACAATAGTACGTGAATATTTTAATTTCCATATTATAAAGGGTTCCATTCAAAGAATTTTAACAACTTGCAAGAAATGAAGGAAATTAGTTAGAATCAGCATTTCCTTGCCTAGATGTGCTTAAAATAATACGGTCAGTTCGGTTGGTTCGGCCGAAAGCTGACGTAAGGATACAATTCGACAGCAAGCACCGTAACACCAAATTTGCTTTCATCGTCTTTTAAAAGCAATCTTAGCTCGGCTATTCGAGGATTGCAATAGGGCATTTTGAGGACTTCCAATCTAGGGTCCCAAGCTCAATGTCGACAGGTAATTACCAGTTTTTGTAAAGGCACCTGTTTTATTTTTTTTTTACCTCTCTGTACAGGCGTCGGAAAAAAAACAGTACTTGCTTTTATTTACATCTTTCAATTAAAATGGTGCCCTGCGATTTTGTTGAATGCTCATTGCAAATTTTTCCGAAGGTACGCCCCCCCCCCCCCCCCCCCTTGGTAAGTCTGTGGGTGCCTATGAATTTATGGGCCGGGCCTATTTTTGTGGTTTATAGCACACATTCACAATGTCTAAAGTGGGAGGGAAATACTCCGTTCAATAATTCTATGTTACTGTGTCATGTTTTCAGGCCGGACTTGGTGCACAAACCCTGAGTAATATTCATGCAAAATGTTTGCCTTCTCACGCAGGATATCAGGTAACATTTTACTTTAAGACAAAAAAAAAAGATAATCTGCTTAACATTTTGCCAGGGCGTCCTCTAAAACCTGGACTTCTACTGCCCGCGTTCTCACGTCCAACCATAGCCACTAAACTTAACTGGCCCGCTCTACAACGATATTAGGGGGGGTACACAAAATGGCCGCCACGTCTGGTTTATTTCGTCGAGGTCTGTTCCTCGAGGAAGCGACTTTGTACGGTGCGACGCGACATCTATTGGCGGCTAGTGGCAGTTCTCGAAATAATAATTTAAATTTTTACGTAGATTTTGGTGGCAAATTTTTCATTATTTATAAAAGTATTTTTAAATGGTGTTTAAAAATATCACTCAGCCACAGTTAAGCTATGTCACTGCCTTTGCAAAAAAAAAAAAAAGCAACACGTTCGTTGGCAGTTTGTACGGAGGGTGTCGCCCTCGGTTGACAAAATGTGGCAACTCAATCGCATCAGCGGCACTTCCGGCGGCCATATTGCCAACCCAGTCTCGTAATGCTATTTTTCATTCAAGATCCGACCAGTACTGTAGATAGCTGTGGTCCAACCAACTGAAGTCAACGAACTAGAAATATGCATTCGACATGCAGTGATGAAACAGGTAGTTTCAAATGCCTCAAACCAAAACATGGTAGACCCTAACGAATGGATAGGTATCTAAGGAAATGAATTATACCAGTACAGTCAACTAAAGGGTAATTCTGACGGTAACACAGCTAATCCTGACAACCAGTTGCTGGGGCTTTAATGGTCGGGTATCCCAAGTGAAGGGGTGAAATGGGCAATGCACTCCTGTATGATGCAGGATTCCTAAATTCTTATCAGTTGTTAATTTCGGCTTAAACTAACTTAAATAGACTTAAAGTAGAAAGTGTTGCTAGTTACCGATTATCCTTTACCTTTATCTGAAAAGGATCGGCCTAGTAGCAAGCAAAACGAAGCCACGTGTAGGCCTTCATCCATTGGTGCAGCATGATGAAAAGGATTATAATTATTTTTATCCACCCAAAACCAAAACTGGTATAAGAGAAGCCGCCAAGTTTTCAAAAAGGGTGGGCCTTTGAAGGTTGTGATATCATTTAACCAGGGAAAGGCCGCCAAGGTGAATCCTATTAGCCAAGTTAATCGCACCTACTAATAGTTCGAAAGTTAAATGAAACTAGCAGTAGCAATCTTCAAGTTTTCATTTAACATCCAAAGTATAGTAGGTGCGATTAATTTGGCTAATAGGATTTACCTTGGTGGCCTTTTCCTGGTTGAATGATATCACTACTTTCAAAGGCCTTTTGAGAAACTTGGCGGCTTCTCTTATACCAGTTTTGGTTTTGGATGGATATCACAACTTTCATAGGCCTATGAATACAAAGAATCCCACGGTCTAATCGTCACCTCTACCTTTTTGTCTGGAGGCATTTTATGTCTATAAATTTTCTCATTCATAATTTTCAATTGCCCAATTAGCTGTTGCATCAGTCAAATTGACATGGTTTGATTTAATGTATCTAGTGTATCGTCATAAATCTAAATAACTTTGCCAAAATTGTGTCGACGTCCAATTCGCGAATGGTTCGGCCTTTCAAAGGAGTGAAATGTGAAATTAAAATATTAGTGATATTGATATGATTAACTTTCTTGGGGCTGTGGCCCGAAACCATGCACCCACCCTAATAACAATACAATGCAAATTAAACAACCCAACAATACACCACTTTGCAGTAACAAACAATACGCGTGTTATAATAGATTATTGGATGACAATACAAACAGTGATTACAACAATAATTTTACATACGCGCCATTTTAGAGCCACATGCTTCTAACTGTAACCCCCATTTTAGAAAAAGTCACTTCCTTGTACTACACTTTACCTGTGTGCCAAAATTGAGATAAGCGAACTTTCCCTAACTTACTGTAGAATAGAGTTAACATGGGAGCCATGTCCTTAGCTAGTTGCCAGTACCACAAATCAACGTTATTGAGGGTACGTTTTCTTCATAAAGGACACGTTCCCACACTTTAATGTTGAAGTTTTCTTCGTTACTCGACCCGAGACCCTTGATTTCAAAGATTTTCAAAGATTTCTACTGCATGGGGATTTTACACCAATAGGCTGAAATCAGGTATAAGTTCGTTACAGTTAAAAGACAAAGTCTGCTAGTGAGCCGCCTTTTTTTTTTTTTTTTTTCTTTATTGAGCCTAAGAAGCCTGTACGCTATTCGCTCATATTAAACTGCTACTTACGCTATAACACAGACCCCCGCTACAATGCCAGGATACCACAGAATTGGACGAATACAACTACAATCAATGTACCGTGCAGGGGTGTGGGAAAACCGGGGGAAAAACGACATGGCCCATCACCTACCGAACCGTTGAGTGGCCCTGCAGAACCCTATGACCCTGCGTAAAACACACCTCCCTGGACCAACATGTGGTGGGACACCCAGAATCGCCCGTAGTGGATCACCACCTAAATCAGTACCAAATCGCCGGTACCGAGCCCACAAGGGGCAATCTAGTAGAAAGTGGTGAACCGTTTCCTCTCCTCCCCCACACCCACACAAGGCCGACCTGGTCCAGCCCATGCGAGCCCAATACGCTCGGAGCTGTACATGGCCTGTACGAAGACGAGATGCCCAGCTCGCGTCCCGTCGAGAAAGGCTGTTAAGAGTGCGCGGGACTGTAGTCGACGGATGCACTCGAAACAGCTGCCGCCCTGTTTCTCCACCAACCCATCTTACACCCCATTCTTCTCCGAAAACCCTCCGCACCACAGGACGTAAGTCCCGTGGGCCCAGGGCTATGACCAGACGTTCCCCCCTGCCCCCCAGCCCAAGTTTCGCAAGACCATCTGCCAACTCATTACCAAAGCTCCCTGAATGACCCTTAACCCACCCGACGAAAGCCGTTTTGCCTTGCACTCCCAAAACGAACAGCTTCCACCCAATCTCATACGCAACCGGGTGAGAACATTGAAGGGAGCGAAAGCTCTTCCGAAGAAAACCCACACCCGCCAAGGAATCCGTCATAACACAGAATTCAGGCAGCCCCAGGTCCATCCCAACATCAAGCGCAACCGAGATTGCAGCCAGTTCCCCCACAAATGCCGACGGGAGTGAAGCAATCGAGTAGCTGTACTCTAACTTAAGTTCTGGGACACACACCCCCACTCCACCCTTGAGATCCACTGGCTGGAAGGAGGCATCACAAAACACCAGGGTACATGTTGGGGGAAGCCACCCCCGAGCACCTGCTTCCAAAATGGAAGACTCTGCAACACCTCCCCAGACCCATGGGGCTGGGGGGTTTACCAAGGACGGGACTGGGAGGCCACCAAGAGCCCCCCCGCGGAACAAGGACGCCCCTGCCCCCGGAGCGCCCAGCAGATCACGAGCTGCCTGAGACAGGGACTGATAATCCAGAAGAATGCGTGCAAGGGGGTCCCCCTCTCCCCTTGCAATTGCCCGTTGACACAGCCTCACCAACAACTCCTTAGCCCGCACATCAACCGGGGACTCACCAGTTTCAACATGCAAGGCATTAACAGGCGTAGACGGCAAACACCCTGACACGACCCGCAGGCCCTCATTTAGAGCCACCTGAACCCCACAGAGAGCCTGTCGCGTGCCGACAAGCATCAATGTGAAAATCTACACAAGAGCGCAAATACACTCTATAAAAGGAGACCAATGTGCCCCGTCTTGCCACTGACTTATTGCTGGCTAGGGACTTCAGCACCCCCAGCCTCGCTGCCACTGTCTTCTTGATCGCAGCCACTTCATGAATCCACCGCAGCTGAGGGTCGAGCCAGTACCCTAAGTACCGAACCTTGGCTGACGACCGAACAACAGTGCCATCTACTGTAATTGTCCCATCACACTGCTGGCCTCAACGGAAAATCATCATCTCCGTCTTAGCACTAGATAGCTGCAGGCCCCTAGTGGCTAGAGCCCTGGAACCACCGTTAACCGCAGTTTCCAGGGCTGCAAGGACTGCTGGGAGGTCAGCACCAGAGAGCCAGACTGCAACATCATCCGCATACGCAACTACATTCACAGACTGGCTCAATTCCACTAGTACAGCATTGATAGCAACCGCAAACAAAACAGGGCTAAGGCAACTGCCTTGAGGCAAGCCTCTGTCAGTGTACCTAACAGCTGACCAGGCCCCACCTACTCTGGTGGCGAACCCTCGCCTGCCCAACAGAGCCAAAACAGCCGCCCGCAATTTCGAGCTGACACCCAGTTCTTTCAGCGAATGAGCGACCCACGCCACATCAACCATGTCGTAGGCCGCCCTAATATCGAGAAAGACAACCACCGCAAAACTATCGTGGAGCCAGGCCTCCCGAATCCCAGACTCGAGGTACAGCATAGCATCTTGTGCCCCTCTGTGCTTTCGAAAGCCAAACTGAGCGCCGAAAAGTCCCGACGTACTCTCCAATTGCCAAACAAGACGGTTAACAAGCATCCTCTCGTAAACCTTACGAGCACACGAGAGGAGGGCAATGGGCCTATAGCTAGTCACAGCTGACCGGACCTTACCCCTACCTAACACTGGGGTAAGAATGGAAAACATCCAAGAGGGCGGCACTGGTGCCCCCTCAAAGCGGCTCTGAAGAAACGCAAGAAACTTCCCACGCTCACTCACGGTCAGCTTTTGAAGCTCCCCGTAAGTGACCCTGTCAACTCCCGGAGCACTGTCAGGACGACAAATACCCAGAGCCGCTGTGAGCTCAATTACACTCAGTGGAGAATCAGCACCGCGCTCTTCCCCCATGGGCCACCCTCTGCACCTTTGGGGGGGAGGACCTTTAGGGGAGTCATACACCGCAGCAAAATTTGCATTAAAAGCCTCTGCCATGCGTGGACCCTGAAGCACCTCACCCGCCTGATCAAAAACCCAAGCAGTGATGGAGCGTGCATCTTGGGGGCGGACCAGAGCCCAGACCCAGGACATAGGTAACCCCTCGGCAACACGTTCACAGAGCCTAACACCAAACTGAGATTTCTCCCTACGAAGAAGAAACCTAGTTTCCTGTGCCACTCCGACATATTCTAGCCACCTCTGATCACACCGATTCCGTAAGAAGCGCTGCCAAGCACGGCGCCTGTCACGGATCGCCAGAGTACAAACCTGAGTCCACCACACTACATTTCTTTTCCTTCTGATACCTAGCTGGCGACGACCTCCCCCACCCCTACCCTTTTCAAAAGCTTTCACCCATGGACCAAAGTCTCCGTCATCAACAACAGGACGTGAAGGGCGTCTAACCCTGTCCAGGACCCTCTCCCCGCCCCCATCCCACGTAATGGCAACAGGAAAATGGTCACTCCCTCGTAGATCAGTAGAAACCTCAAAAGAGAACCTTGAAGCCAAATCACTGGAGCACAGAAACAGATCAAGAACAGATTCCTGAATGACTGGCCCGTACTTCCGTACAAACGTTGGGGTACCGTCCTGCACCACAGCCAGACCTAAAGTATCCGAGGAGTCAAAAATAATACGTCCCCTGGAGTCACACCGCTCACTTCCCCAGGACCAGTGGTGCGCATTAAAGTCTCCCCCCAATACCACTGGGGTGGGAAGAGCACCAACCCAAGTTTCCCACTCGTACCGGGAAAACCCACCGTGAACATGAAGCACCCCTACAGTAACCCAACCTCTCCCCCATCCCCCCCACATCCTGAACACACTGGCATCTATATCCCTGCAAGGGGGAACAAAGAAAGGGGCCGCCATAGGAATCCAATCTTTAACATAAATCCGCACCCCAGAATTCCCAGGGCCCGACACACCAACAAACCCACTTAAACCTGGAATGACATTTTCCGGAAGCCTTGTTTCCACCAAACCCAAGATATCCACCTTAGAACTCAAGACCTCAATGTCTTCCCCCTTATTTCCCACACCCCGCACGTTCCACACACAAAAAGTGAAAGAAACTAATGAGAACTAACCTAAGGGGGAACAGTTTACATCAGGGGAAAACCCTGACCCATAACAACTACCAAAAGTAACACTACTTGCAGCTTGATCACTTGCTTCCTCACTCAAATCAAACTCGTTATCAACCACACTTTCACTGGCCCAAATTGTGCCTAGCTCCACCGCACCAGAAACTTGCGGAGCATCACTGACACCAACACCACTGACACTAACACTACTGACACTAACACCACTAACAGCAACATCACTCGCCACACAAATTTCCATAGCAGCACCAACAGCCACCTCCACAACAACATTCCCTTCAGGGCTAACTTCCACAGAAGGGCCTGACTCGACTTGCATCTGCGCTGGATCAATACCGCTCATCACCACGTTGTTTCCATCTCTGTCTGGGTCCACTATCTGCCCATCATTTCCACCACCAAGGTCTTCAAGAGGTAAAAACCTATTAACGTCCACAGCCACAACCTTTGGAAGTGGCGGCGATGATGCCAATGCAGTCCTTGACGCCGAAGCTTTCCGTCGTCGAGACCTACGCTGAGTTGACCATGCTTCCACGTTGTCCTGGGACGGGCCTCGTTCTTGAGGACCAGTAGCCCCAGACGATCCTGCCTCCACAGCCACTGGTTTTGCAAGATGCGCGCACAGCTCCTCGCGCGGTTTGGCCGCTCTGCATTCTGTACAATACACTGCCATGCACGAGCGTCTCACGTGACCTTTTTGGTGGCACCTGAGGCATCTTGGGGGCCTATCAGAGATAGCAAGCAGCCCTTGAATCCCCAACACACTAACCACATCAGGAACGTCGTCCACCACGATCTCATTGCGCAGTCGCAACACCCCACAGCGAACACCTGTACGGCAATGCCGAAGCCCCTCCAAAGAGTGGTATTCATGGGTGAGGCGCCCCACTTCACCATACCGTTGCAGAGCAACAGCTATATCCTTGTCCGGCACGTCCAGTGGTAGCCAGTGGATTTTAAACTTGAGCGTGTGATCGTGCAGGTCATGGACAGTCGCTGAGTATCCTGCCACGATCAACGTACCCCTTTTTTTGACAGCTTGCTTAGCATCCCTATCAGCAAACTGGATTTGGAATGCATTTCTTGCCCGTAACCATCCCATCCCTACCACTTTCCGCAGATCAACAATTGGTGCAAGGGCATCCCTTAAATCAGAGGTACTGTAGGGGCGCCCAGCGTTATCTGCAACAACTACTAAAGGTAATTCCATTGACAAGTTGGCAAGACATCCTCTGTACAGACGTGTAAGCCACGCCAAATCGTTGTTATGGTGGACATCTTCTTCTTCTTCTCCTTCTCCAGCGTGCCCGGCTGTATCACCCATAACGCCCAACTCTTGATCTTTCCCCGTCACCACGTCTGCAAACGTTGCTTTACTTCTTGTGTCTGTTTCCTCCCCTGACGTACGTACATAAACTCCGTCACTCACCACACCTCGTTGACCCACAACCCGGGCTCCATCCAATGACATTGTTTGCCGTACTAACACTGCATCATCTTGTCCGCCTTTGCTAGCATTGTCATTGCCAGCCAAACCGTCCTTCACCACTGTCCGTCCTACTTCACCACTGTTACTCATTGTTGACACGGGAAGGCAACTCGGGCCTAACTCACAAGTCTGTAGAATTTTACCTCCTGAAATGCCGTAAAGTTCCAAATCAACACGGTTAATCCCGGCCACCTCTGCTTCTTTGCACACTAACTCAAACTTCTCATCCGTCACAAAGCTTGACAAAACCTCCTGTTGACTTAAATTCCCTTTGTTGCGTTGCTCCAGCAGAAACCTCCGGACGGGTCCCGCCATGATTCAACAATCAAGCCGCCTTTTTACATCGGACAACAATTAAGCTCTGACAACAATTAAACGTCTACTGGGCGGCGACACACTAGCGTGTGTCTATATATAACAGCCAGAATTATTGAAGCAATATTTTGTTTGTTACTGATTGTTACAGGGTACGTATGTTTACATTGTCAGCAGCTAGCCCTCTTTCATTTTAGCGCATGATGGGTTTGCTGTGTGCATCTCATCCCAACTAACCCGTGGTTTGACCCGTGGTTGTTTCCCAGTATTTGCTTGGTGCTGCCTGATCGTTCACTGCAACAGTCAATTTTTCTTTGTGTAATACTCCCCTTTTCCGCCAATCCTCTCCCGCCCCTCTCCCCTTCCCTTTTATCCCGACCTCTCCCTCTTCTCTCCGTTTCCCTCCCTTCCTCCTCTTTGCCATACGTAGTTGAATTTGGATGGTTATTTAAATTAATATAATTGCCCTTCCCCCTTTGCGAGGTTTTTGCCAAATTGGTATGGTCTCCATTCCAAACAACCCCTCAGAAATTCTCTTTTAAGTTCAATTAATGTGCTTAATGGCATGCTTAATGGTAACAGCTCCCCCCCTCCCCACCCCCCACTCCCAACCCCCCACTCCCAGTCTTTCGCTGTGACTTAAGCGATGCGTACCGTGTGAAAAATAACTGTGCATGACGTCATTTAAGACTTACCGCTGAGATTAGAAAGGTGTCGGTGTTTGGTTAGAAGGATTATTTTTGTATCCTCCACCTTCCCAATCTAGCGTCCTTACATGACACTTCGTAAGTCCGGACTAACTCAAGCACCGTGCTTAAAAAGTCACTGAGAGCCTAGCATTCCTCGTTCAGACCCCTCCCGACTCCCAGTTTATCACTTTGGCTTGAGCAATCCGTATCCGTGTGAAAAATAACTGTTCTTCTTGCATGGCGTCATTTAAGACATGCCTTTGCGATGACCGCACAGATCAATTTCAACTTCTTTTCAAGGCAACAACGTACCCTTGTTGTATGGGGGGGGGCTTTGGTTTATAATGTAAGAAGAAGAAGACTATAGTTGTTCCCCGGCTGATTCAACTCGGCTGTAATAGTCAGCATTATTGAAGCAATAGTGTTTGTTTCTAATTGTTAGAGTGCACATCCGTTCTCATTGTCGGCCGCTTGCCCTTTTTCTTAATAGTATTATTTGGTGATGTTAGCTGTTATTTGGTGGTGTTGTTTGGTGATACCTGGGGTCATTGTTCTTTGAGGTCATTGCTGTTATTGCTCGTTGCTGTTATGTTGTATTCAGGCCAGAGGAGCGTACGGCCTGGGGCCATGGCTTCTTCAGAATAAATTGAATTGAATTTTTCTTCAGGTTCAGGTTCAGGTTAATTTTATTTGAGTTCTAAGGCCCTTGAAGCCATACACTCACCCTACTGCCTTAACCTAACTTACGCTATACATTCATGACAGCTTTGAACATATCACACAGGGCCTTCCATACTGTGCAGCTGTACCGTGCTAGAAATCCTTGTATACCACATCGCTCCAAAAACTATCTCCACTGTGCACACAGTCCAACAGCCCAACAGTTATAGCAGGATTCCACACCAGAGGACCGACACAAAACCGACTCCATCCTAACCCCACTGTGCACAATAGCCGTACACAGCTACACAACGCAATACTCCTGTGCTAGCCCTGACCACTATGGAATGCCAGGAGAGGGGGGGGGGAACAACAGGTGAGTCAACAAAAAACCGCCGCCAACTTTCCCGCCGCCAACCGCCCTTTTTCTTTGCTACCGTGGCAAGAATGAGCCCGCTCCCCCTCTTGCTGATTGCTGCAGCTTCGTTTGTTTAATCCTCCCTTATGAACCACCGCTTCTCGTTCAGATCCCCGAAGTTAAGCAGCATTGGGCTGGATTGATACTTGGGTGGGTGACCGCCTGGGAATCTGGCTGTTGCAGACAAAGGGCCTTAAGGGCTTCGGGCAGATGACCAGGAGTGGTTAACGCTCGTTAAACCCTTTGGACCCTTTGAATAATGCTTCATCAAGTCTGCTCACGTCATTAAGTATGCTCCTAAGCGAAATATATATATGGATAGACGATATAATTTGCTCATTTTTTTCGTATCTGAAAATAAGAATTTTTTTCGTATCTTCTGAATAAGAAAAAGTGCTTCCTAATTTTCGAAATTTGTTGAACCAGTTTAAAAATACAATCTTAGGCTGGTGTTGTAATGATGCCACACGTAAAACCAGTACAGTCGGCATTGTTAAAGTGGCGATAGACACAACTTGAGGATTTTGTGACGTAATATTTTTGTAATGGTGATCTTCAACTTCATATCAGTAAGAATGGACATTTTTCTTCTCGACAGACAATTACAATTTTGTGCACTAAACTGACTCAGATTCCCATCGAATTTACGGCATCATGCAAACTCTTCAAAGTTAATATGGGAACTTTCACAACGGTGAGTACAGTTGGAATAGATTTTTGTCTTTTGTGGTGCTGATATTTATTCCTGCCTTTTTTTAATTCACAGATCTTGGGCACAATTCTAACCTATCTGATTGTCTTGCTACAATTTAACCAATCTACCAGCAGCAATAACCCGATTGCCAATGTTACTATGAGAGGCTTTGAAGATTAATTTACAGAAACGAATACATCTCTACGAAAAATAAGACGCGAAGACATAGAACTGATTCGATTAATTTATCAGCCAATCAGTAGCATTTTCTGGCATGATCTGCCTTAGACATGTCGTTACGGCACTTCATAAATAAGGCGTCATTTTCGTGTTTAGATGATCAGTGACAATTCTTCAGTTTGTTAATATAAAAAGGCTATGGTACGGCATCGAGGCTATAGGCAATCGTTCAATTTTTTCAACATGTTGCTGAAAATTAAACGGGGTGGGGGGGGGGGGGGGGCGGGGGCGGGAGCCGTTAATTTTCAGAAAATTTGAAAAAAATATTGAACAATTGCGTAGACTCGATGCAGCCTCATATCCTTTGTTATATTAACAAACTGAAGAATTGTCACTGATCCCAATAACACGAAAATAACGCCTTATTAAAAATTCTTTCTCAAGTGCTGTAACGGCATGTCCTACAACAGCTGCACAATGGATCCCAATGCTGTGCAGAACTTGCTGGCTGAAGCCATTAGGCCGTACAGTTATGAAAGCCATCGGTCCCAGAAGAAGGTTGCGATTTCCGGAAGTATATTTGCCAGTTGCACCAGCTATTTGTCACGCTCAACGTGAAGCAATTCAAGAACCATCGATTTCTTAGTTACAATCGTTTAACCATACTTCTTGTACAATTCTTTGTTCAACTCATTTTAAATTCACATTGTGAATTACTATGATTGCTTCAACTCCACACATCTATTGTGTCCACGTGTCATGCCAATGATTGCTCCATGCTTGACAGTAGGGATTAAGAATGGTAGCCAAGTTGTATTATTAGCCATTCCAACTATTGACTTTCTCGCGGCTCCTTTATTAGAATCTGACTTATTCCCAACTTCATAATGTTTGGTTTATTTAAGTATGGATTTAATCATTATGGGTTTATTATCAAACTTATGTTGCTGTTATCGTTTGGTAAGCAATGAAAACCTACACAATTTCAAGGCATCAGTAAATCTGAGTGGAACTACTGGTGCAAGTCAAAGCGAATTAATTTACCTCTTTCCAATCTCAGTATTAATGTCATGTCTGCTGGATGATCCAGTAACCGTTGACACAGTGGATACATTTTGCCCCGTAAAACGACACAACATTTGATAAAATGTCAAATAGCGAAAAGAAATAGTACCAAAATTGGTCAATATCAAATTCGTGCTTTGTATTGTACTAAATGCTCTCTCTGTATCTACGTGAGTTGAAAAATACGTAGGCTTATACCACGGCTGTGATGTCACGCTAACTCAACGCCGTGCTAGATTTCAATAGGTTAAATCCCGTTAAGTGTGCGTCATCGCAAAAAGTGTGGGTTATCAAGTTACCTCACGCTTTTTGCCGATAACTCACATTTTTATTGCTGGAAAATACGATAACCTGTTAATTTTTGCAACTATGCTCCGCGTGATGTGTCTTTACCTTCAGATTTTGAACTGCGGCGATCCGCCCAGCCGCACAACCCAATCTCCTTATAAATAGAGCTTGCTCGAGAACATTCGCATCTATTGTTCTCAAGCCGACCTGTTAGCATGTCGTTTTTCCTTGGAATCCATTTTAATGACCGAAACCTTACGCTCTTACCCACGTTCGAGCTGATTCTCCCGCCGACCGTTAGGCCTAAGATTGATAGGCCTGTTGATTGATCACTTACACAAACTTCCCCAACATTTTGGTCTGATCCAAAGACAAATTCGTTTAAAATTTCGTTTAGAAGAAAGCTCAATGCCACAAGATGATGGTGGGCAATCAATGTCAAAGTTGTTTAAACAAATAAAAAATCCTTTGGACACATTTTTATATCGCACCGCACCGCATGTGTAGTTTCGTTTCCTAGTAAGCCTTTCACTTCGCCTGCCACTGAAGCAAGGCTTTCGCTTGGCGCTACGAAAAAAAGTGGTGTGGCTCTCGCCGGACCGGCCGGACCCGTTCCGCCGGCCCTGTTGCAGCACTATTATGTCTATACGTGTAATGTAGCAGATTGTGTCGAGACATCAGTATGTCAGTTGCTGTTTGTTCCTAAGCAAGCTTCACATACTTTTGTGGGCCACTGGATTTTATGTCACGCTCACTGTTCGGCAGGACTGCCACCCGGTCAGGACAACAGAATGATGCTTGCAATTTCCGTAATTCCTAAACTAGCGTACCGAATTTCGTTCAGTTTTTTTGAATGGCCATGCCTTGCCAATGTCTACAAGTTTCTAATTTACACTGGGGTTCTACGAAGCACGGTTAAAAAGTTAGCATCACGATGACCTTGAAAATAGGCGTCAAGGTCAGTGATCGACACATGGGTAGTTGGTCCCCACTCGTTCGCCTACATATCATGCAAAGTTTCATTATCCTAACATTAACCATCTTTGATTGGCAAGGGTGGCCCTTCCTTTCTGCCCCACCTTGTATAGTAGCCATTTGTTGGTAATTAGGCAAATATCGCCGTTATTCACGTCGTTTTTAATTCGACGTGTCACACGTCGAATTAATGCGGTTGTGGCCAAAAAACGGGGGTAGCCGATTTACGTCAGCGATATTTCAAAAACCAGACACATTTGTTCAATTCTGATCCGACGAAATTCAAGTATGCGGGTGGGTGACTTGCAGTGCGCCAGTACACAAGGTATTATTACTCTAGTTAATTTAGTTAGGGCGGTTTTAGTTCGCTAACCTCTAAAAAGGTCTCTTGAGCGAAAAACCGTCGTCATATAGTACACGATCAGTAGCTGACGTCAGCGCTTCCTCAGCGTAAAGGTGTGCGCTCAACGCCGATCATACGAAAAATTGCGGCGTGTAACTGCGCATTTCGGCAAGTCAGCTCTTCAACATTGCGGTCGGTTAGAGGCTATCGTGTACGTCGAGATGGCTCCTTTCTTATGGCGCAGAACAGCACAAAGTGAGTCATCACTTACCTTTGCGGTGATCTGGACGGTACACCGAATTTCTATGATTGAATCTGGACGGTACAATGAATGCAATGCTCGTATAAGACGTTTGCTGTTAATTACTGCGCCATCCTCGCTGCTTTTCGGGTACGATATATTACAGTATTTTATTACGCGTATTTGTGGTGTTGTTTCCTATTGAACGAGTGAGCAAAGCGAATGATGTCCTGTTTTCACAGTGGCGGACTGGCCAGAGGGAGGGAAGGACGGGATATTCCTGACTTTCAGATTTTTTTTTTAATCCGTAACAGGAAGACTCACGTAAGTTTTATTGGTTCGACATTAGTTTTAACCACAGATTTAAAATTACAAATAATAATAATAAAGCTAATTATAAAACGCTAGTAAAACAAGTACTTTGTATTGAGTAGCCTAACAAAAATTGGCCACATGAAATTGCAGTGTTATATTCAATGTGGACTTTGTCACAATTTTCGTGTGAGTATTTTAACTTTTGT
>JAHWFP010151271.1:16794-31408 GCA_023313725.1 Lithobius niger | reverse complement strand
TGTCGAGGAAAATAACCCATACCATTTAATTTATTTGGATTTTGCTAGGGCTTTCGACAAAATATCACACGAAAAATTGTTGTACTGACTTGAAAATGTTGGCATCGGTGATAAGGTACTTGAATGGATAAGAAGTTACATTATCGATAGAACACAACAAGTTAGAATTGATAACTGTTTGTCAACCCATGTTAAAGTAACAAATGGTGTCCCACAGGGTACCGTTTTAGGCCCCCTTTTATTCGCTGTTTTCATTGATTCTCTTATGAATGAAGTAGGCACAAACTCTTTATTTTTGTTTGCTGACGATTCGAAATTGGGTAGACAAATTAAATCGGAAAATGATAGAATTATTTTGCAAGATGCATTAATTGCAATACATAAGTGGTCCAATGAATGGCAATTACCATTAGCTGTTGATAAATGTGTCTCCATGTCATTTGGAGCCCCCATGACTGAAAATTACCTCCTTAATGGTGAAGACATATAAACCCCGCTTTTCAACATACCGACGTAGGGATTATTATTACTAGTAACCTTAAATTCTCAATACACTGCGCATCAATTGCCACTAAAGGACATAGAAGGGCCTATTTAATTAGAAGATGTTTCAAGTTTAGTAAGGCTGATACCCTTGTTAATGCATATAAAACATACGTAAGACCAGTACTGGAATACGGCTCGGAGATTTGGAATCCACACTTAAAAAAAGATATCCATAAACTTGAAAATGTATAGAGAAAATTCACCAAGTATTTGCCTGGTTGTCATGGGTTATCATACGGCCAGCTTGAATCTCTTGAATTCAGGAGACACATTATTGACTTATGTACCTGCTTTAAATTGATTCGTATAAATATAAACCAAGGTGAGGGCACACCTCTTATTGTAGTTCGCTCTGGCTGCACCAGGGGACACGATTGGAGGTTTGACTGGAGGAGAGCCAGGACAAATAGTAGACACTACTTCTTCCTGTTGCGTGTAGGACGTGTGTGGTATGCTTTGCCCCGGGAGGTGGTGGCCTCGACCAGTGTTTATCTTTTTAAAAAATAACCTCAAATTGCATTTGAGGGATGCAACAAATGCTATCATTTGACTCAGTTTTATATCCACGTTCTGTCATATACCCATGGACGTTTTATCTTTGACCCAGGTTTTACACCCATGTATGCTTTTTTTTTTACTCTTACAAGGATGTACGTTAGCGGTGTCAATGATACACTGTATATTCCTTTTCTAAATTGAAGAATACCTTATTATTATTATTATTAAATTTTGTAATAGGTAAATTTTTTATTACATCGACGAATTCAATTTCCCATTCAAAATTTATGAGACTTAGTAGTTGAAAGCACGTTATTTCATTTATTATTTTGACCAATCTGTAGAAAACTTTCCTATAGTACAAGCTTTTCTTTTTCCATTTTTAGGCCATTCCTTGTTTTTCCATTCTAGTTCATCCGTGTTTTGCACCTTTTGCCCGTTTAATTAATTCTCACTGAAATAATAATTGCTATTGAAATTAATAATTGTCAACCCTTTCTACACCAAACATGACATATCCAACCACAATAATACAAAATAACCCAATCCAGAGATGCAAAAGAGAGCTTAGTAAGTGTTAGTAAGAGGTGCTCATATCACAGCCGTGCTGCTAAGGCGTGGCCTCTGATGCAAGAGTACGCGATACCAATTCATATTGCTGACCTGACCTTGTGGAAGGTGTTAATAATTGTTATCGCTTATTTACACAATTTTTTTTTACAGTTCTCTTTGTGTACTGTTTTGTATTTATTTTGTCTTCCTTCAGTGCATGTCATCTTTCAACTGTCCCATGATGCTCGGTAAAATGTACATTTCCTTCTGTGGAATTCAAGAGCTATTTGACATAGAGAATTGAAGACATTCGTCCACATTGCTACCTACTGCACAACTTTCTGAGCAGCTTCCTTCGTATATATACTCGGATGGAGCAGTGCAAACCATCTTTTCTAACCTCAATGTGTCCTGATGGCGACAAAAAGGAAGAAGGTAATGTATATTTTCAGAAGGCAATAGAAACCAAAATCCACCAGGTAACACTGGTTTCTTGGAGTTTCTAGTTGCCGATGAAAATATCCATTACTTACTTTTAGCATTCGACATACTTTGTCACAGGCGGCAGGCACCATCATGACAAAGCCCCCTAGGGTAGCGAGCGGTCCTCAAATTAGACTTCGTACAGTAAGCAGGTTAAATGAACAGGAGAATAATTTATAGTGCAGAAGGGGAGTTTACATCACACGCCAGGTAGCAATGAAAGGCCCGAACGATACAATCCATCAGCATGACGAGACATATCTTGTAGGTAATGGGAATTACATACCATCGGACTTCGCCAGGAGGTGGCTTCCATGATTTCGGAGACAGGAACATTGCTGTGATGCGCCCAGGAAGCGGATATTGCCCGCAGTTCATGTGCAGTGACGCAAATATCCTGGTCAGTGCAGCTAATGTTGAGAGCAACGTAGGATTGCACGAATGCACGATGAGAGTCTTAATCCACGTAGCTATCATCCGTGTCGACGTATCACCGAACTTGGAGGTGAAAGACAGAAAAAGTTGGGAACTGCCTCGTCAAAATGGCTTGCAGGCCTTAAGATAGAACTAGAGATTTGGATAGGACATAGGGCACATTCCACGTCATCGCCCAAGATGGTGGAAAGTGCAGGAATAATATAAGGTTGTGGACGTTCATTGGGCTTTTGAGTCTTGGTTCGGAACGTAATCCGGGGAGTTAGCATAACTCCGGAGCAATTGTACAAGAAGAAACAATCTGTAGCAGTGGCAGAGAGAGCCTGGAATTCACTGTATCGAAGACAGGCGGCCAGAGCGATTAAGAAGAATGTTTTGCGGGTGAGATGACTAAGTTGCCAGTCAGATAATGGTTAATAGGGAGGGTAAAGTAGCACCTGGAGAACGATGGAAAGGTCACAATCAGGAAATTGCTTGCAGAGGCGAGGACAGTCGAGTTCAGTAGACCATTATTTCCAATTGCCCTGGAAACTACATTTAGAGTGGAATGGTAGACCAAAATGGTAGAGCTGCGGAGGCAGTCTTCGAAGAGGAATGTCAGGAATTTGGAAGAGGTTAGGGACAGAGGGGTTGATTGGATCTACTTGATTAGAGACACACCAACAAAACGACCGTCGCCAGTGGCTGTCGTATATCTTGGTGGTAGATGGCCGAACGGCCCTGGAGGTGATGTAAACGGCCTGGTCTGCAAAAACGCCTGACACCTGATAGTAGCCACCCGTGTAACCAGAGGGATTGAGGGTTGCGGTGGCACATCGTTCAGTGGTGTTTCGTTTAAAGATGGGGGAGGAGTGGGAGTTGTCGAGGCAAGTCGACCAGGAGGTCGAGAAGAGCTGGGAACCAAGGGGCTGCAGGCCAATCCGGGGCGATTAATATTAAGGCCCCATTGGTGAGTGCAATCTTGTGGAAGACCAAAGAAAGGATCTTCAGTGGTGGAAAGGCGTAAACAAAGAGATGGTTCCAGTCCAGGATAAGGCATCGACGGCCCAAGTCTGGGGATCCGGAAGGGGACTGACGTACTGGGGAAGTCTGGCATAGAGCCTCGTAACAAACAGGTCGACCATGGGACGTGTGAACATGGGAACAGTGTGTGGCATACAGAGGAGTGTAGCATCCATTTGCTCGTTGGTGGATAACGGGAAAGGTAGTAGGCAATGACATTCCGGTTGCCCAGAGGCGGATGCAAAGATGAAGAAGTCCGATGTGAGGAGTTGAAGGGAACAGGAATGGGTGCCGTCCTCCTTCCTCAGGTAGGCTGCGGAGGTAGTGTTGTCGAGATGTACTTGTACAACGTGGTTCATGATTATGTTGCTGAAGTGAGAGCGTCCCAGGAAGACTGCTTGAAAATCCAACATATCGATGTGGTCGGAAAGGGCGGGGTCCCATGTGCAGGATACAGTCATATTGTCGATGTTGGATCCCCAGCCGGTTAGGGACACATCCGTAAAGAGGTGAAGGTCCGGACCGGGTTCGCGCAATGGAACTGTACGAGTGAGGTTGAGGACATCCATCCAGCAGTTCTGGTTTGCAAAGGGGAATGAAGGTACAAAGGACTGCAGCAGAAGGAGGAGGATGGAACGAGGGCTCCCCCATTCGTTTAGGCGAAAGTAATGGAGTGGTCGAGCCATCCAACAGCCGTAGGCAACTAGGTCCTCAAGGGAGTCGATTGTCACGATCAAGGAAATGAGGTCTTGGAAAGTGTACTGAGGTTGCCGGAGGAATAATCGAGTCGTGATGAGAAAGCTGGTGATGCGTTCCGGAGATTGCATGACCATCCATTGAGGAAGGTCGAAGAATACTCAGAGGAACGTGAAGGTCTGTGCTGGTTGAAGGCGAGATTTGGGAATATTGATGCTGAATACGAGGTGCCGCAAAGAGACACGATGATGTACAGGTTGGTAAGGAGGAGACACTTGTCTTGGTGAGGGAGTAACTAGTCGTCAAGGAATGGCATTTAGCCCAAACAGAAGACAAAGGAAATCGTAAACTTCGCCCGCGAAGAGAAACTTAAAAAGGTGCCGGACAGAGGCATATAACGGAATGTGGAGGCATGCGTCTGGAAGATCTAAATAAAATCGTCCAGTCGCCGGGGAGCAGAGAGGTGCGAATGGAGTCGGCGGTTTCCATTTGAAAGTGTTGATTGTCGACGTGCTGGTTGAGAGGGTGTAGATTGAAAATAAGACGAAATCCTCCGTTTTTCTTGGAGCAAAGAAAAATACTGCTGTAGAAACCAGTTGAAATGGCCTGGGAACAACTCGTATTGCTTCTTTCTGGAGCAGTGCAGAAATTTCGACGGGAAGAGGGGCGGATCGGAGAGTTTCCATGTCCCACAGAGGGTATTGTAATGGATAGGAACGTATGAAGTGTGGTCGGAAGCCGACACGAATGATGGAAAGGATGATGAGATCGGAGGTGATGGACTGCCATTCCATTGAGAAGAACCGGAGGAGACCCCCTACACGTTGAGAGGGAAGTGGAATGTCAATGAGAGGAACGGTTGCGTTAACGTGGATGTAGGGAGGTTTGATGGCATCGGCGATCCGGAGTTGAGGAATGAGGGGACTTCCCACGCCCCCGTCCAGTGTTCTTGCAATGAAAGGCGACTGTGGGCGTCGAATGGAGAAGGTTATGGATCACTGATCTTGGATGGCCAATCTTCCGGAGGAGGATCTTTTCATGTGTCGGAAGCGGAACGAGAACGATCATTGTGTCGAGGACGAATGGGCTTGCGTTTCCGGGCTATGTCGAGATGTGGCGCAACCTTGTGGATTAAGCTCCGAAAAAGTTTTTCAGACTCGTGGATAGGCTGGTCGCCCAAGACGTGTCAAGTAGTCATAAAGATTGAAGGCGGTGTTGAGAGTAATTTCCCGGAGGAGCAAAGTAGAGTTGAACAGTGCACGAGTAAACCAATTGGTGGAATGATACCTTGTAAAGCATGCCGTGCGGAAAACTTGATTATGAGGAATGCAAGCTGACGTGTGTTCGCGCATGGAGAGTCCATTGAGTGGTGTTCACAGAGAGGATTAGCTGTAGTATTCAACACATCCACTTGAGAAGCTGCACGAAGTCCAAGGCGGAGGATACGGTCATTGTCCCGGAGGACAAAAACCTGAACAGTGGCATGGCGTGGTAGAAACAAGGAGGAACCAAAGCCCATTTTAACTTCTGCCGTGAGGAACTCTGATTGCGAATAGGTGTCAAACTTACGAAGGTTGGCGGTGCATGGAGGCAGAGGATCTTTATCAAGTTCAAGAGGGGTACCACTCCCCAGATGGATGCCTGTGGTATGCAGCAGGATAGTTAGAAGAGCATTGCATTGTCCAAGAACCGCAGGTTGAAAGGGGAGTTGGTCTCACAGACCAAAGCGATATCCAGTGGCCAACCCACGGTTCTTGCAAGGTGTATCTGAAGCAGGGGCAGGCTTGCAGAGGAAGCAATCTGGAACGATCATTTCCACACTCTTGATTAGGTCGGAAAGCGGAATATCGGAAGCGTCGGGATCACCATGAAACGGAAAGTGTTGGTAGAGTCGTGTCGTAACAGTGGCAAGATGCTACCTCATCATCCGTAGGTTGAGAGGGCGAAAAAATAGGTTCCGCAAAGGAGGGAGGCAGAAAGGGAACCGGAGGGGGAACGGAATCAGGCCAACAAGAAGGACCGGAATTGGTGGCAAGACGAGGCCATTTAGGCACAGCAGCTACCCAAGCAGACATGAAATACTTGAGATCTGGAGAGGCTAGTCGTTTCCTTTCGAATTTGGAAAGGGCTGAGGGCATGCACTTGAGCCCTGGAAAGCGGTTCTTCTGATTTGCTGGGAACAGAATGGGAAGCGACGGAGGGTCGCGAGGAACGTGAGGAATGGACTGAGAAGGGAGTTTTCGAATAGCTCGGCTCACAGAGGTCTCACGGACTTGTGGTTGGGCTTAAAATGGAGGCTGCAATCTTAGCGGCCGCCTTCCTAGCCTTAACTTTTTGCTTTAAGCGAGAGTATCGTTCCTTGGCCCAGAAAAGTTCTTCACTGAGGGAACGCAAGTCTCAACTGGCGGAGGACTGTCCGCATGGATTAGGAGACGAAGAGACAGTGTTGACCGGTGGAATGACCAGAATGGGAGTATTGGTAATGAACGGGTTTCCCAGTGGAATGGTGGGTTTCAGGGAGTCGTTTTCCGTAGTAAGCTCTAGGATTACAACCCCCGGATCGGGGGGAGGGGGGCACGAGAACAGGAGAGGAAGGCACTGGGTGAACCAGTAGTTCCTTGGGCGTTCATTTAGCATTTGGCATCGCCGGAGGAGGAACGTAGGCCGGAATGGAAGGCGGAACGTGACGCCGGATGCGGAAGAGCCGAACAGCAGAACGTCGCAGGTCAGCGGTATAGAAGAAAAAAAGGGTTGCGCTGCTCCATCCGAGTATATATATACAAAGAAGGCTGCGCAGAAAGTTGCGCAGTGGTAGCAACGCGGACGAATATCTTCAATTCTCTGTGTCAAACAACATTGGGAAGGAGAATGCTAAAATTAGGTAATGTGAATTTTCATCGGCAACTAGAAATTAGTTTTAAGGGCACAACATGGTCGGTACATGCTTTACTTGGCCGTATTTGGCCACTAGCCAAATTCGCGTTTCGTTTTCACAGCATTCTACAGTGCCACGGTTGAGGAAGATCGATATGCTTCTTTTACGATAATCCAAATACAAGCGTGGCAAGGAAACGTGCCGCAAAGACGGCAATATTTCATTTCGGGACAGAAAAATATAGGAAATATAGGAGCATTTCACGATTTCTAAGAGTTTTATAGGAATCCTATAAAAAAATAGAAAATATAGGAGGACTGGGAGCCCTGTATTTCATTCCACGTTTCTGAATTTTGAGTCAAATGTAGTTTTCCTTACACAACTTGGCGACATTGCACATTTTGTAGGATCAGCATACATTTTTACGGGCTGATCTACTGTTTAGAAGTAAATAGCTGAAAGAGATTCAGGCTCAAACTATGCATATCTCCACATGCCTCGACGCAGAGAAGCCTGCCCCACGCTTCGTGTGCAGATTTGTAGAATTTGTTTGGGTCGTAATACGAAAGCAAATCGAGCTGCGCTAGTTCTCCGTCGACTGCACCCTGGGATTAAAAAAGATGCATAGCTTTTTTTTTTTTACCAATTTTCCGAATCATTTGTAACAAATAATTCAGCTAACCGGAAAAGGTTCAACGCTTCAGCTTTTCAAATAATTACTGTATTTTGAAACCAGCAGGAATAATAATATTAAAAAAAGCGATTGCAGTGTCCTACTGCCAGTTGACCTTCCAGCCAATGGCCATTGTAGAACTATTACCTATCTGTTCACGTTTCATACTAGCCAAAATGGAACTCGTTAAAAATCTATCAGTGCACAGATTATGTAAACGTGAAGCAACCAGACTATTGCTTTGCCAACTTTCTGGTTAAGTTTCCCTTAGATCTTAACGTAAATATCTCAGTTGACCCTTTTTTGTTTCTGATCTTACCAGCTCCTAATACAGCCACGTCATCGGGATGGGATAGATAGTTCGGATCAATAAGTGGTAGTACAAGAGGGTCTGAACTTTGTAAGGTTACTGTTCCTCTGCTCTTTGGTCGTAGTAATATAGGTAGAAAAGACACGACTTCTGGTCCTTTTTGTGGCACTACGAGTCGAAGAAGCTGAAATTGGAGAGTACATGGTTGTGTCAAACAAATAGTGCAATAAATGTAGTAATTTGTATAAATTCTTAAATTAAAATGTTTAAGTCCCGATGCACACATCCGTTTTTAAAACGTGCGTTGCTACTGCGCTGACGTAGCAATCAGTGCATACACGCCGTGAAAAACAAACCTCCAGTATGCATTCGGTCGCGTCAACCCATGGAGGTGTATTGAAGGAAACATGCAATTTTTGTTTGCCTCATCTACAAAAGAATATATTTTGAAACCAGTGAGGCAATATTGAGTACCTACTTATCAGGTAAAAGAGCTATTCCCTGTATGTATTAGGACCAGGACAGGTGCAGTAAAATAGCTCTTCGAGATAAACATTTTACGAAATTTCGTGTATACATATAAGACAACGAAAATGGAACAAAACACTTTACTTAGTTGGTGGTCATTGTAGCTGAGCGGTGGCAGAGCTCAGCCTAGTTTCTTGAAGGAGTTGATCAAGTTGGTAACTGGAAACTTGGAAAGGGAACCCTGGCCAAGCCTCTGTAAGTCAGTGCCAGCAAGTATAGCATGAGAAAGGCCAGTTCTTCAGAGGCTGTGGAAACTGTTCTGGTTTATTCTGGAAATTGTATCACCCCTCAGCAATGACTGGAAGTTTCCCGGTTCAAAGTCCCTGGTTTCCCTCCCCTTACGAGATTTCTCCTTCTAAGCATCGAGTCAGGTTCTAAATTGAGCCAGTAAAGCTGTACAACCACTAGTTCCTTTAGTTCAGTTCATATATACCAGCATTAGTTCGCTAAGCTCAGTTCACCTAGTTCAGTTCATCCATACAAGCATTAGTATGCTTAGTTCAGTTTTTCTATACAAGCATTAGCTCAGTTATTTCAGTTCGTGCGTTAGTTCTCTTAGTTTCCCTACATCTCTGTACAGTGTGGTGCAGTGGCAATCCGGGCAACGGCACTGTGACTAAGGTTGGTGCAATGACCAAGCTGTTGATGCGCCATTAAATCTCAATCCCCCATCTATAAAAGCATTAATTCGCTTAGTTAAGTTCATCTATACAGGCATTAGTTCTCTTAGTTCGTTTTACCTATAAATCATTAATCCCTTCAGTTCAGTCCATCTATACAAGTAGTAGTTTGCTTAGTTCAGTCCATATATACAACTATTAGTTCGCTTAGTTAAGTTCATCTATACAAGCATTAGTTCGTTTAGTACAGTTCATCTATACAAGCATTAGTACGCTACGTTCAGTTTAACTACAGAAGCATTAGTTCCCTTGATTCAGTTCATTTTTACAAGCATTAGTTCGCGTAGTTCAGTTCATCTATACAAGCATTATTAACTTCATCTTTACAAGCATTAGTTCGATTAGTTAAGTTCATCTATACAAGCATTAGTTTCCATTGTTCAGTTCATGTATACAAGCATTGGCACGCTTAGTTCAGTTTATCTGCACAAGCGTTAGTTCCTTTATTTCAGTTCATCTATACGAGCATTAGCTCGCTTAGTTCAGTTTATCTACACAAGCATTAGTTCGCTTAGTTCAGTTCATTTATACAAGCATTAGTTTGCTCAGTTCATTTCATCTATACAAGCATTAGTATGACATAAGCGCCAAGAAATGTATTTTAAAAACTTTAAAAAAAAATATGAACCGGTAAAGAAGAAATAATTTACAGTATTTAGAAAATTTCTTGTACGTTACCATCATGTTAACTGCAGGTTTATTTAATTCACTCAAAAACAAAAATGGTAGTAAGAACCGCCAAGTTTCCAAAAAAAGCTGCCTGACTTATTTTTTAAAATTCCGTTATCGTGTTGTCTACCTAAAGTCTTCTTTTTATGAAGCCTTAACTCGGATACAGAAACGCAACCAAAACTCTCTATGTGGTTTGGATCCAGTGCAAGTCTGTCATTGAGGGTACACTGTCCTCACCTTGCATTGTAACAAGATAACGTTGACGTTGTTTTAAAGCGACGTACAGATAATTCGATATGAGAGTCCCGTGTACCCTCTTAGATTGCCAATACGTCGCCTTAACTAAAAAAAAACAAAAAACCTCCCTACATAGACATTATCAAAAAACGGCGGTTGGCGAGTGAAAATACGGACCCAACAGCGTTAAAGCGACATAAGACTTCCGCATATTCCCTGATTATATCAATCCTACATCGCTTTAGCTGTCTTGCAGGCAGGAAAAAATGCAAACATCATAGAAGGAGAAAATCTACGACGGCAAGTTCCTTATTGGTTTTGTCCTGCATCATATGCGCAAATATATAGGTTGCCTTCTCTCCTAAAGCGATGCAAGCGACTTACTGCGACGCGAGTCACATAAACTCATCCCTCGAGTATCCAGTGCTATTTTAAGTCGACATAGCTAAAAGCGACATAAGTTGAATGCATATTAAGTTAACGTCAACGTAGCAAGTACTGTTACCTCGAGTGTCTGTTGCCTAGTACACATCTTGAACTTTACAAAATTCATTATTACCCACTCCACTGAGATTTACAAGTTTGCAAAAACCCAACGCTGTTGAGGTGACATTACCGCCTTTGTAATGTCATAGGCCTGTTTTGCTGGCTAAGCATCAAGTTCTGCCTGTTGATGATGCCGGTCGTTGGTGTTACAAAGTGCTAGGCAACAACTGCTGCAATAAATGTAGATTTGAATGAGGCTTTCTGACTGAGTCTTCTTTGAATAACGACAAACATGTCGAATTCTCTATTTGTGAGTGTTACAAAAAAGTCGCCATGCATTTAAAAAATAAACTTTGATGAGCTACCTACTTTTTCCACACTTTACAAGTCTTTTTAAGTAGGCCCCTATCTGTCTTAAAATACTGTTCTCAATTGTGGTCATCGTGGTTGAGTGCTGAGAGAGAGCTCAGCCTGGTTGCAGGAGGTTTTGCGGATCTGGTCGAACCCCTGGAAAAGTGACCTTGGCAAAGTCCCCGCCAGGACTACCGGCCTGGGTAGCTTGAGAGGCTACCATGCTCCTTCAACGGCTATGGAAAATATTCTGGCCAATTCTGGACAATCTTTCGGCCCCTACGATGATCGAAGGTTTCCCGGATATAATCCCCGGGTTGGCACCTCCCTTTACCAGATATTTCGTCTTCCCTAAAAATCTGGTAATGTTCAAATTGAGCGGTTCAGCCAAATAAGCATTAAATTGTTCGGCTGACTTAACGTTATACATTAAAAAAAATTGTCCTACCATGTTACATCACTCACTTGAATGCTGTCAACGTCAACTGAGTAAAATGAGTTATGCTGCTCGAATCTAAACAATGTTTCCATAGACTAAAGCTTGTAACCGTCAAGGAGAAATGTCTTCTCAATCTTGACCTCATTTTTGTTTTCTTTCCTTCGGATTGGCATATCAGAGAGCTTTAAGTTCGATTCCAGGGCTTTCTTTCTCATCCGAATATCATCTTGACTTCATTTTTGTTTTCTTTCCTTAGGATTGGCATAATAGAGGGCTTTAATTTCGTTTGCAGGGCATTTTTTCTCGTCCAACTATCATCTGGACCTCTTTTTTGTTTTCTTTCTTTAGGATTGGCATATCAGAGGGCTTTAATTTCGATTGCAGGGCTTTCTTTCTCGTCCAAATATCATCTTGACCTCATCTTTGTTTTCTTGTCTTAGGATTGGCATATACCAGAGGGCTTTAATTTCGATTGCAGGGCGTTTTTTCTCGTCCGAATATCATCTTGGCTTCATTTTTGTTTTCTTTTCTTAGGATTGGCATACTAGAGGGCTTTAATTTCGATTGCAGGGCATTTTTTCTCGTCCAAATATCATCTTAACCTCATTTTTGTTTTCTTTCCTTTTTTTCATACTGGTTCTGCACATTTTACACATTGATTACATAGGATGTGTGTGCGTTTGGTCACCACGGCCAATTTTCTAATTTCCTATGATTTGTGTTTAACCTTGATAATATCCATGTAAATCTTACATGCAGGTATGGTAATGTTGGTAATCGCTTTAGTAAGAACGGTATGACTAGTGTTAGTCCAAACATTAAGCCAAATTTCAGTTGTTGACTGTCTTTGAACCTCTTCGTTACAATGAGGTCGTATCTTAAAGAAAGCAGTGGTAATCTGCTCTTGTGCAGAGAAACCTTTACTTTCAACGAATTACTCACTGGTTTTATGCAAGGCCGCAAATACTGAACAGTGTTATCACTGCTATAATATATTTCCATGTCAGGCCAATTTGGCGGACTGCCAGTTGCATTTGTATTTATAAAGGCGATGCCTTCGAAGGCGGCAGGAACTGTCATGGGACCTGAAAAAGACGAAAAAAGTGTAATCAATCCTACTGAGCAGGCAAACCAGCTAACTGAAAGTATGGAACATTGGGAATGGAATATAGTCAAACACATAACAACAGTGATCACAATCACTTGGCACAAAATGCAAACGGCCAGGAAAAAAAAAAACTCCTCGAGCCCCACTACCAACAATTACATAGTAACAATAATAAAAAAGGAGCCTATTTTTCTAAGAACAAAAAATTGCGCTTTTCTCTACAAACAAACACTGCTCACGTCCTTTAAGTCCGATCTTCTTCCAATAAGACTAATTTTTAACTGTGCACTTGCATTGTTCCAGCAACACAACAAATGCCCCACTTAACTCCTAACAAAAGAACTTCTTAACACTTTAACGCCCGTACCACCTCTGTGTTTTAGGAGTACTTAAGCAAAGACTTAAGTCGGAGTTGCTTCTTATGTAGTAGTTTGGTACCACTATCTGTTACTTGAGCAATGAATTCATTTCCTTTGCTTAGGCAATGACTTAAGTTATCGTCTCGTACCACTGTCGTCTCAAAACCCCTACCTGAAAGCTAAGTAGTGCCTGGATCTGAGTAAATGGTCAAGTCCTGTCATAAGTAGACTTAAGTAACCGTTTTTGCCGATGGAGGCAGTAAACTTTGCGTATAGAAAAGATATATGACTGAAACTTCGTTGCTGTACCTGTGCCACTTATCCCAGCATGCATGCTGATTTTTGCAGTGATCGAAGCACTTTTCATTTTTTCTGTTTTGTCGACTGTACAAGAAGAAGCCAACTACGGGGCAGAGATCCAAGCAACGTTATTTCCTATAGCGTTGACCTATAAGGGGTCACTCTGGTTGGGGGATGCACTAGAACGTCCCAGGAAAACGAGATGCATCTACCCACGAAGTTTCAAGTCGATTATACTAATGGTCGGGCTCTAACGCTCAAAATATTATTTTCGTTTGCCCATCACAACGTTATTTGCCAGTAACACTTGAGAGTCTGGTTGTCTGGAGTTTTAGTCCCAAAATGCCGGAGGAGCCGTTTATTTTCACTGATCTATTTTTTGAAAACGTCAACAGACTACAGTTCTGATTGTGCATACCTACAAACGACAGTTGTTTTCCGGCAGTTCTGACTGAGGAGGATTCAGAGTAGAACACGTAACCGGGTTAGGCTATAGAATGCTCTCGGAGGTGAGATGCGTAGATACTGAGTTTGAAGTTCTCAACTATTCCCCACAACACCTTCCTTTCCTTTCCACTCTTGTCTTATTATTTCTCTTCTCTTATTATCAGTACCGTGGGGTTGGTTCCTAAGCAAAATGACAGGGAATCCGAAACCCCAACCAGTCATTGTCGTGTGCAGGTGTGCGAAACCGGAACTGTAGTCTGTTGACTTTTTCAAAAAAGAAGAAAAATAAAAAGCTTCTACCGCTAGTTCAGGACGAAAAGTCCGGACACCAGCCTCGTAAGTCGGTGTTACTGGCAACGTTGCGTGAGCAAACAAAAAAAGCACTTTGAGCGTTAGAGCATGACCACTAGTATAATCAACTTGAAACTTGGTGGGCAAACGTCATTGTTGCTGCATGGCAAACAACAATCTCGTGGTGTCTGTTTTTATTTTTGATTGGAGAATTATTTCCTAATATATATTTCGCTTGCAGGGATGCATCTCTTGAGATCAGACCATATCAGAGATCAGACCACATCAGAGTTCATGACAGCCAATGTAAATGCTGAAATAAACTAAAGAATGATGAAATAGCCAATAAAAATGGCTCAAATTAAATAAAGAAGGTAGTAATGGAAGGGGGAAAGCGGCTGACAATGCGAACGGATGTGCCCTGTGACAATCAGTAACGAACGAAATATTGCTTCATTATGCTGACTATTACAGCCGAGCTGAAAGTTGGTTGAGTAACAATCACCTTCGGGTTAATATCACGCCTGGTACCAAAACGGAAAAACCGAAAATTCAGCTACACTGAGAATAAGAGTTGGCGTCCTCCATTGAAAACGCTATTTACTACCCTAACAAAACAAAACACCATTGATTCCAAGGGAGAGGG
>JAHWFP010151271.1:0-16694 GCA_023313725.1 Lithobius niger | reverse complement strand
GGGGCACGGGGGACGGGCGGTCGGAACAGTTTTCATTTCATGATGCCTAGTAAAATATTTCACTCACGAATGCGGGAACCAGCTAGACCACCGTCGGGATATCGGTATAGTTTATTATTATTATTATGCTAACGATTGTTATGATTTTCTTATTGTTTGAGGAATTGAAACTTTTGTATTTTATCTGGGTGTAGCGGGTGACCCATCTGAGTCTGAGCTCCGGGAAAAAATTAACAAACGCGTGTGGTTGCATTGTTGGGGCGTGCTGGCAGCTGAAATACGAAGGCTCACAGTCACCGTTTCCAGGTGACATGTGCTTACACGATAAACCACAAGCACGACTTAGGAGTGTTACTTGACCAAGTAATGCTGAAGTTTGATAGCAGTGGTACGACCATTGGTCAAGTCATTACTTTCAGTTCAAGTACTACTTGCCCAAGTAATTGCTTGAGCACTACTTATGCGGGAAGCTGTGGTACGGGCGTAAATATGAAAAGGCAACCGCATTTCGTGAAACCAGCATTTGATAGTATAAAAGTATCACTTCATTCGCTGACACAACCGTCCGGTTTTTATTGAGTTTACACGCGAATCCTAAAATGTTTTACCTCTTTGGAAACTACAAACCTTCTTCTACCAAACCACTGCATTAATTTTGAAGTTGTAATAATTTAACCGTGCGATAGCGAAAAATCCACCAGCGACAAAAAACAACCATTGCATCCTCAACACAACCGCCATCACTATGCAATCCCAGAATGGACAGTTCCAACGCTTGCACACTTTTAACTGCTCTTCCGATTGGCAGAATAGCTGACCATGCTATTGGATTAACAAAAAAAGGATTATCTCTCTGTAAACGAAGCAAGCAGTTCTTTCTTTATTGATAATCTCTATGGTTTTACACATTATTTATTTTTCTGTGTTACTGCTGTATTGTAGAATTTGCTTTGACACGAAACTTAATGTGACCAATGGGAGGGAAGTTTGGTCAGAAGTGCGCAAGCGTTGGCCTATGCATTCTGGGATTGCGTAGCGATGGTGGTGGTGTTGAGGATGCATTGTTGTTTTTCGACGCTTTTTCGCTATCACATCGCAAAATTCTTAGAACAATTTCACAATAAATGCAGTGGTTTGGTAGAAGAAGGTTTGTAGTTTCCAAAAAGATAAAACATCTTAGGATTCACGTGTAAAATCACAACGAAATGGACCGTAGTATCAGCGAATGCAGTGATATTATTCTATCCATCAAATGCTGGTTTTACGAAATACGGTCACTTTTCATATTTAAAGTATTAAAAAGAGCTTTTGTTAGGGCTTAATTTGGGTGTTTGTTGTGATGCAGGAACAATGCAATTGTACAGTTAAAAATGAGCCCTACTAGAAGAAGATCGTACTAAAGGACGTGAGCAGTGTTTTTTTTTTTGTAGTGAAAAACGTAATTTTTGTCCATTTTTGGCACTATTTTTGTTATTGTTACTATACAATTGTTGGTAGTGACGCTCGCGGAGTTTCTTGTTTTTTTTTTCTCACCACTCGTATTTTGTTCCAAGTCCCTGTGGCTGTGATAGGCTGCGCTCGTCTATAAACGTCATATGACGGCCTCACCAAATGCTACGGCTCACCCCCTAAAATGCTGTAGGGTCAGAACTCATGAAATAACTTATTAAAGTTTCTCACTCCTCCGTGACAACTGGAGCTAGACCCTGGGTCCTCCATTTGCCAGCCCTGAGCTCTAACGACTGAGCTGTAAATGCGTATGCCTTGGTTACAGGTTCCAGCTGATTTTAAGAAGCAACACATTTTTATGTGCTGTCCTTACAGCCACAAGCACATAGACAAAGAGGAAAAGTAACTCTCTTCTTGTTGCTCATCAGCACTAGGAATTGTTCGTTAACATACACCAAGAATTTATAGGGTTGGGGAGGAGAATTAGTGACTGAGACCTCTGCTGAAACGTTTTAGATCAATTTCTATTAGTTCCGTCCAAGTTTATAGAGGGCACCATGCCTTTTATGCGGGAATTTCTACTCAATTTTCAGCTTAAATTTAAACTAAACTAAACGAAACTAGCTTGTTTATAATTATTATTTAGTTTAGCTTAGTTAAAATTTAGTTTACTTTAGATTTGGGCAGAAAAATGAGCAAAAATTACCAGAACGAACACCCTCTGAAAACTCGCACAGAACTAATAGAAACGAATCTAACGTGTTTCAATTGGGACTTTTTAGAGCTACGAGTTTTTAGAGTTACCCTATAAATTCTTGCATACACTAATGTCAGAAAGAAAGAAAAGATTTACCCAAAACCAAAACTAGTTTTCAAAAAGGATCGTCCTTCAAAGGTAGTGATAACATTCAACCAGGGAAAGGCCACCAAGGTTAATCCTGTTAGCCAAGTTAATCGCACAGACTAATAGTTCGAAAGTAAAATGAAAACTAGACCATTGCTACTCGCGGTAGCAATCTTCGAGTTTTCATTAACACCCAAAGTATTATTCTGTGCCATCAACTTGGTTAGTAGGGTTAACCTTGGCAGCCTTTCCCTGGTTGAATGATATCAGTGCCTTCAAAGGCCGATCCTTTTTGGAAACTTGGCGGCTTTCTATACCAGTTTTGGTTTTGGGTGGATATTACAACTCTCATAGGACTGTGAACGTTTAAAAGGTTATACCGTCGTATGTTCATGTCTACCTTTTTTTCTTGAGGAGTTTTGTGTTGATACATTTTCACATCGATAATTTTCAAATTTACCATTGCCCAATCGCACTAGGACTTGTTTGTTAACATACACTAATGTCAGAAAGACAGAAAGGACAACTACAGCACAGTGATGGGAAATAGAAGGATGTGTGATCGACTCCCAGTCGAGGCAATTGTCAAGCTTTTCTCGTTTGGTAAATTTATTTCTCGTTTTCTCTTTTTTTATTACTGGACAATTTTATTCTCTCCAGATAATTAGTCTTTTATACAATGCAAACTGTCGGATTCGTTAACCAGCTACCATGCGATTTATTGTTTAAGTCACCTTAGATTTCTATGCATTAACTGATTTGTCGACTCAGGTACCTTCACATGGAAACCAAGCCTTTTAAAAATTCATAAGATGAATGAATTTTTGCAGGCGCAAGAACTCGCTGAGTGCGCCTCTGTTCCAGTCTTGCGCTGTAAACGTAACAGCCCAAGAATTTTTTTTTTCTTATTAGGTAAATGATTTTTTTTAAGTGCAACAACTGGCTGAATGGACCGCAATTCCAGTCATATGCTGTAAGGGTCACAGTCCTACCCTTGAGAATTCCTTATTAAGTGAATGAATTTTTCTAGGTACAGCCCCTCGCCGAGTAAACCTCTATTCCAGTCAATTGCTTTCAGGGCCACAACTTTAACCCTTCAATAGTGTTCTTAAATAGTCTTTTACGTAAGTCTTTATGTTCCTCTGTTGTGATTAAAGTTATAACAATTTTGACTTTTTTAAATTATTATTACAGTTACTAAAAACTCGACCTAATCACAGTGTAAAAGATAGAGTAAAACAGGAGGTTTCGCTCAGTCTTACTGACTGAGCATTATCAACAGCCACCACATTCAAACCTGGCTCCTCCCACGGTTGCTAACAACAAGCCATGCAGAGCAGCCTTCCCAAGCAGCCAAGCATCTCTCTCTCTCTCTCACACACACCAATATTCTCTTCACTCCTGGTGCAACAAGGTTAAACTTTACAACCCCACAGGCAACCAAATAAATATACAAACAATTAAATATTGCCAATAAACTAAATAATAAATAAATAAATAACAATATCTTGCTGGTAAACCGAATTAACCAAACAAGGGTGATTCATAAAGTTTAAAATTAACCAATACTTAAACAAATTACGTCATTCCCTAAATAATTTAATAAATTAAGAAAATAAATTTACCCTTGTAACCACATAAAATTAAAATTTAGGAATAAGTACAATGAATAATAAAATAAAGCAAATGGACAATTAATAATAAACCCAAAACGCCCGAGCACCAAAAACAACAACAAAATCGAAAATTAACCCCACACTAGACAACCACTAAACATCCCCTCAGTGCCACTTTTGTTTTTATTTATCTTTTATACTGTGATTAGACTGAGTTTTAGTTTCATGAGTTCACAGTGAGTATGGTTATTATCATAGTTTTGGTTCATTCGGTTCATTCACCTAATCTACGGAAAAATAACAGTTATTTACTTCCTCCAACACATTTAATGTCAACTCTTGTTCGTTATCACTAACAGATTCAGTGCGTTCTCTTAGAAATTCGGAATGTATTCCACAAACAAAAGCAAATTCCTGCCCCTGAAACTAGCCACATATTTACCTGTGCGGTTTTTCTCCCATTGTTCTAGATACTCAGGAGTATCGTACCCCGTTTGGAATTCAAAGCAACTGGTTGGTTTAAATAATACATTTGGGCACCAGCGGTCACGTGATCTTGAAGATTCTGTCCGACTCCAGAGGAGTCGTGAACGACTGGAATCTGAAAGACCAAAATGACAATAATACCATTAATACAGTAATGTACTAATCAGAATGCAGTATTTAGTCTCTCCTATCCTCTGGACAATGAGAGCAGCCTGGCTCCCTCGTGAGTCCGCGGAGGGGTGGTTGAGAATCCTCTCTGCTAGTATAAAACCAACCTGCAACCCTCAATCGATAGCGTAGCTCACTGACGATAAGCCAAAAGTAACTATGCCGTTCAGGGGAATGGGATGTCTCCTCCGCTGTTGCCATGCCGGGCAAAAGGATTTACGGATTTAGATAATTTAACTTAAAAACTAAATCTTTAGGACAGCTATTCTAAATTTTTAACTTTAAATTTGACCTGTTGTCTTAACGCGATTTATGGGGACATAAGCCTTCGGGGGTGGGGGGTTGAGGCTTAATGGTGCGTCGACAGCTTGGTCATTATCGTCAACCTCACTCACAGTGCAGTGGTCCGGGTTGCCACTGCACCACACATTACAGAGATATTATTCAAACCCCCAATAAGCCTTTGGCATTTTAGACTTAGCCCCCCCCCCCATAAACTTAGGGGTTTATAGACCCCTTTCTAAAAACCAGCTTTTTTTTCTTTATTCTAACAAATTGTTAGTTTAAATTTTAGATCCACGGAATCAGAAGGTTATTAATGAAGCAGTTAGTCCTTCAGCGATAGAACCCTAATACCTTGCAGTTGATAATGTGAAAGATTACTTGAAATCTGCAGGATACTTATTTCTTGTAACGTTCTTGGATTACAACAACAAATTTTGATTCTTTTCAATATTAAAACTCTGGATTGAGTTAGCGCCGAATTGATTTAATGTAAATCGCCTGCTTTTATTTAAAGCCTTGTTGTAACTTCAAAGTTAACCCAACTTAAACCAATGTAATTTTTTATATTCATTGTTCATTAAACCAAGAGTTGCATTGCCAGTTAGTCTTTGTCGATTGATAGCTAGTATTAAAGGTTAGAAAATCAACTGTCTTTTTAAACCAGGATCTCTATTAACTTGAAACCCACTTGGTGGCAGCGATTAGTACCGATTATTTTAATTTGAAACATTCAATCAAGCCCAGGCTTAGGACCCTACATTTCCTCTTCAGACAATAGAAAAAGCTATGTTTGTAACGCAAAAGTCAAACCAGCCACTTTGAGAGTAATTTAAACTCCACACAGGTACACCAGATGTCGGTGCATGTTACAAGCACCTCTCAATCATAACATCAACTGTACAATCTGGTGGCAGCAGTGGGATGAAAAGGTGCTGTTCTCATCAACGCTTCCCTCCCTGCCATACTATTATGCCAGTCTTGTATTTGAATAACTCTCAAATCCAGATGTCAACAATTTCCTAACCATAATTACAAAACCCGGCATTCGCATCATCAAACCCTTCAAACAGCGAACGTAGCTGGTACCATTCGCAGTGGTCATCATCCGAATTGTCATTCAAGGTTCTTTTGATTCCAGTCTTGAATCTCCTGTGGTGTCACTGCTGCTGGGTCTGGAGGTGGCCTGTCAAGGATGTCCGGTAGCCAACCCTTTTCTTCAGCAAGACAGGTGAATAGGACTACCACACTCTGTAGGTATCTGACCACATTAAAATCGGAATACCTTTGTAGTGGATTGTTGTATCATGGCCATGATGTCTGATTTGCTTGCCCAGCAAGTGGAGGAACTTGGCCCCAGAGTTGCTCGATACTAGTGGTGTCTCGGAAGACGAAGAGCAAAAATGAAGTGAAGTGAGGCAAAATATGTAGTCAGGACGTTTCTTCTCTCTGGGAACTAGTATTTTCTCTTAGTTGCTATTCTGTTCCACGTAATTTTATGCTACGAGTTTTCCAGTTGGCGCTACCAAAATGCGGTAGAGTAGCTAATCATGGAAATGTACCACAATGATAGGCGATGATAGCTTGCTAGTTGACGTTGCTATAAAAATAGCAGCGCTAGTGACCCTGTCATATTAATGATGACTATGGCTATTAGAAAGAGTAATTCAGAGATGTGTCATAAGGAACTTTAGGGCATCCCAACAAGGTTGCTGAGTCAAGTTGATGCCTCACTCGGTTACTAAAACTTGTGGATGGGAATCTATAACCATCTAGGATCATTAAAGGGCAGAGCATGGTATAGGCAAAGGACTCTGGTTCTTTTCATTGGGAAGCGAAGGGACATGAAGAGAAGTTATTATTTCGAGACAAGTTGACTCAGGGAGGCCGAGATACTCTTTATATCTCTCAGTAAACCTAAGAGGACAGTAGCTTGGAGAAATAAAATTTATACGGTAATTAAAATACTTCTTGGAATTTTATTCTATGATTTCACTTCGTCACTTACATCTTATGTTGAGTCTTTCCAGTACTCACGTCTTTCTTGTTTCACTCTGTCTAGAACGGGGGGATCTTTCCTGGAAGTCAGGTATGCCAACCCACAGACTGATTTGACGTTTGCTGCAGTGGCCCAAAGGGAAGGAGTTGAGATTGAGAGTTTGTCTTTATGTCAAAACTGTATTTGGCCATTATGGACCAGAGTAATGGTGGACTTATTTCAAACATGTCGTCACTCAACTTTCTTTATGAAGAGAACAAAAAAGGAAGATGGAAACAATGAAAAGAGAAGAGAAGAGGCTGAAGCAACAATGACGTAGGAGGGATACAATTGTTTAGCAAGTTTAAAATGGATGAATATGGACCTTGCTTTTCGGCTACAATACAGGCAGTATAATAACGTATTACGTTACGCAGGTGTTTGCAACAATTGCTCTAGCCAGAGATTTAAAACAGTCTAGCAAGTTAATTGCCTGGCAAACTACAAAGTTGTGTAACAGACATTCAAGTGTACATATTGGTGTGTTATTTATGTAGACATTGCTGACGGATGCCCAGTAGATACTTCCAGGAGCAACTTGGTGTCTCCCGAAGGTGTAAACCAACGAGCAGTTAAAGGAATGTTAAAAGGGGAGAAATGGTGGAACTGCATGCCACTTCCCACATATAATGGGTGGAAGTGTGCTGAAAGATAGTATAGTTTTTGGGTATGTGGCAGAAAAAGTAACACGTTTTAGCAGGACTACACGAAGAACAAGGAATGAATTAGTAACATTGTGGTAATGTCTAGTTAAATATTCCAGTGTCTATATGATATTCTAATTAGCTACCAATATTTTGAAAAAATAAATAAAATTACACTGGTGGTTGGACTCGATTTAGCACCAGAACCTCTTTGATCCGTATACCAAACAGGCAACTTCGTTCTGAGGCTAAGTCCCTAGATCGACTGGGGGATTTGTCAGCATCAGACTGACTGTTCTACCTGCCTATTCGCCAATTGAGCTATGATCACGTAAATACAAAGTTTGTAAAAATTCCTTAAAGAGGTGGATGTATTTTGCAGTGTAGAAAAAGTCACAGATTTGGAACTGTAGTTGATCATTTCTGATACAGAGGCTTATAGTGTTGCAAAGTATACCATTATTCAAGGTGCTGATGGTAAAAAAAATCCTAACTGAGTTGCTGCCTTTAATTGGAATAGGACATCAGAACACCATGATATTCATTCATACCGGCGAATTTAGTTAGAGGATAGTTTGCATGACAAACCTTCAACGTTAATCATCCCGAGAAAAACAGTGATTAACAAAGTAAATACAATAATAATTTATTCATAGTAGCTTATAAACCGAATAAGAATCATACAGGGACTCAGCTGCAACAATGAGCAGGATAATTTTCCTTAGTATTCGTAAATACCAGCCGAAGCAACAAGTAGAATCATTGTTGATACACAGATTTTCTTAGTTTGAAGATGTAATTTGATGCTGGAAGCCTTATTTATTACTATTTAACCATTAAATTTGAAATGGACATTTCAATGAATTTCAGTTCCATCATTAAAAACAAAACTTTTAAAGTTTTAACAATGGCGGTGTATTGCACATTAAGTGGGGTAAGAGAAAATTCCGAACAAGCAACACAGTTACGTCAAGATACTAATTGATCAATCATTAGTAATTGAATAAAATCATAAATTATAGTTTTGTGCAGAATGGCAATACTATACCGAACAATCCTAGGATAACACCAAAGAAGCGAGTAAGTTGGTTAACGGAAAGTTTACGTGTGCCAAAAGAGATGAATTCAGGGAAAACAAAAATGCATTGAGCAGGAAGTAAATTGTAAGAGACCTTGAAACGAGAGATTCATGCTAACTAATTCCTAAAAAGGAATTAACTGTAACTCACTATGCTCTCAGTAATGCAGTAGGCTACAAGGGCTCAGTGAGAGAAACACAGCATTAGGCGAAATATTCTTTTGACATAGTTTACTTTCATCATCCCAGACAATTCCCACAATCTAGAAAGAAATACCTTGAATTTTTGTAAATGTGCTTGTGGTCCAATGCCTGATAGCATTAATAAATGTGGACTACCAAATGCTCCTGCTGATACAATGACTTCTTTTCTGGCAGAGGCCGTGCATCTTGAAGTTCCTTTCTGATATTCCACACCTGTTACTCTTTTATTTTCATCAAAGAGAACCTAAAGACAATACATGACTATTTGTCATAAGATGAAAGGATAAAAAAAAGTGGAAGGGAGCAATTTGATTACTTCTAGTGTGGCTAGATAGTTATTCTTCTTGATAAGAAAATCTGTTATCTACTATGTAGAGGGTAACAAGTTGTGGCCCAGCATGGGGATAAGGCTATATGGGGTGGAGGATTCAGGCTTTATGGGGCTTGAGGCTTTATGGAGGCTATATAGGGGTTGAGGCTTTATGGCACATTGACAGATACGTCATTAGCATCAACCCCAGCATTGGACGATGATTGATGACATTTGGGTAAAGTAAGGCAAGAGAAATCACTGATTATATAAGGATTAAATTACCGCTGCTATAACTACTTAAAAATGCATCATGTATTATGGGAATAAATTAGACACTTGTAGGAACAAAAGAATCAATAAAAATGCAAAACTAACATGAAAACTGGACCAGAATTATGGGAACTCCACCACACTTAAAAATGGCAGTTTAGGATCTGTATGTGGCATCCTTAAGAAAATGTTTCATGGCGCTCTATAAAGACTTCTAATAGAGTTCCGTGGAGTATTATCAGACATTTTTCTGGTCCTTCATAAAAATAGAACCACGATGACAGGAACCCGTCACACTTAAAAATTGCTGTGTTGCTACCTGTCTACGATATCCAATGTGCCCTGCCCTTGTATGTTGAGTGACCATGTACCAATTGTCAAGCTTATCTGTTTTCTCTTACAACAATGTCCATGTTGGTTGAGTAGTATTTGAGCCATCAGTCTGGATCGGTATGTATTGATCGCCTTATAGTATATTTTGTGCACTTGATGCTTTTCTTCCGATTTCATTTCGTAGATTCAGAACCAGTAAAGGTTCAGATTTTGTGCATTTTATGCTTTTCATCTGATTTCATTTCGTTGGAAGTCTTTCGTCTTTTCCAGTTTCAGTAAAGGTTAAGATTTTGTGCATTTTATGCCTTTCGACTTATTTCATTTCGTAGAAAATCTTTCAACTTTTTCAGTTTCAGTAAAACTTGATATTTTGTGCATTTTATGATTTTCGTCTGATTTCATTTCGTGGAAAGTCTTTCGTCGTTCCAGAATCAGAAAGGGTTAAAATTCTGTTCATTTCAAGCTTTACCTCGGATTTAATTTTGTAAGTTTTTTGTTGTCTTTCTGGATTCAGTTATAGTGAAGAAAATCATTACACCGCAATTTAAAATCAGTTTGCAACACAGTGAATACCTATGGTTTGACACGAGTGGGATGGGGGGAAGGAGAAGGAAAAAGATTGTGTCAACTAGGCTGGCACAGGTCAATCCATAGGTCGCATTTTTCTTTTTCCAGTAACACCGGAAATTTATCTTCTCGGCCTGTCCTTAAAGTTATTTTTGAATCGTTCACGTCCATCCACAATCCTTCTATTGGAGTAGAGCCCTGCTGAAGATGAGCTGCTGCTCCGGAAAACTCTGGGAAAGGACCAACGTCTGGTGGACCCATGTTTATTTCATTTCTGTGCTCGTCTGTCGAACGTTATTTCAACTGGGTCAGTGTCGTCCCTAAGGGACGCAACTGTTATATGGTGAGCTGGGGTTGGTTAATCTCGGTGACAAGGTTCCCCTCATAAATTGAGGGGGGGAGGCAGTCACCTGGTACAACATAACTGACAAACTCCGGTAATACAAATTTGACATGATAAACTAATAGATTACAATCGCATCAACTGCTATTCTTATTAACAAATACATGTACTAAAAAATTCATAAAAAAATTAAAGTTGATTTAAAACAATTAAGCCCATTATACACTTAGATTGTTTAGTTTCCCTCTTTCGTTTGCTTGCTTACATGTCGCAAAGTCATCAGATTTCCACTCCTTTTTTCCCCTTACAATGCACAACGCCAAAGCTGGTCTAACTCAGCTTAAACCATGCAAAAAATGTGGAGCCCTCCAACCTACAACCTAATAGAACTCTCTGGGTTGTATTCCATTTCTTAGCGTGGAAAAACATTTGCGAATCAAGAATGCAATCGGAAAAAAATGATCCATCAACCTCTAAATTTATTCAACCGACCTGGGACTTTTTGAACACTATACTGACAACACTACACTTTAATTTTGTTGGGTATAGTATAAGCACTGGTGTAACAGACTACGTCTTTAAAAGGGACTAAAGGCGGCTTTTCACCTTTTCAACTCCTAGACGCAACACCGTCGAATCTTCGAGTAATACAAAGAAAATAGCGGTAAATTAAAAATAGAACAACACTATTCGCAGCAGAGCCGAGGTTTCCATAACTAAAACGAGATCACGTGACCCACATCAACCTATTGGGGACGGGGAATCTGGAACGTGGATGCTGTATTTAGAATATGGGAATGCTATCGAAATGGTGGACAGGTACCTTTATCTATAGTAGGAAGAACAATATGAAAAGGTTGTACATGAAATACTTAAAAAACTATTTGTGTAAGGACCACTCTGTTATAGACTAGTGGCAAGAAAGTAGAGTCTTTTGCTTTATTCATATGTTTTCTGGATGCGTTGTCGGAAATCTTGTTTACTTGCACGTTTGCTGGCGCCAATGGCCAATCTTAGTCTTGTGTGTCTAATCTTACATAGGTGAACCGATTGCTTAGAGAAAGTTACGCCTGGTTACGTAACACGCAAGTACAGGAGGTGGCGACTCAGCTAGGAATTGAGTGGAAGATGATCCCTCCTAGAGCAGCAGCACGGTGGGGAGGAATGTACGAACGAATGGTACAGGTAATAAAATATCACCAGCTGGTGGGGTTCCCTTTAGAGTTTGCTACGAATTTTGTTAGGCTCCTTCCCCTAACCTAAATTAGCCTTTTTATTAAGCCTCTTAACCCTAACATAACCCCAAAGTTCCCCACTTCCCTTAGAAGAATTTGTTCAGTCTAATTTGTTTGCTCTCCCACAGTTTGCTATTTTTCGTCATGTGTCTGTGCAAGACTCGTTCTCGTCGGCATCTCTTTCTGACTAAGATTAGAGACCACTTTACAAATGAATTTACTAAACATCAACATGTAAGACATATCTTTGGTTAACGCATACCTGAGTATACTATACCCTTAGTTATGATGTGCATCTAAAACCAGCCTAATCAGAAAGTATTTCGTACCTTTGTAGCTGTCGCGAATACTTCAACTTTTAAATTCGTCCTCTTCATGGCTGGTTCTAAGAAAGATTTGAACGCACTCCATCTGCTACCATTGTGTATCGTGACCGGAGGATAATTGAAACCTTGGAATAATGTATACGTAATTAGTGTAAAAACCTGAATATTTGACAAAACTATTAAAAAGGAACCAAGAAATCAACATATTCAGAAACAAAAAAAGTCTTTCGGGCACTCTGAACGAGCGCCTAATAATTTGTTACTTTTTGGACACTATCCGGTAGATAAATGTAGAGAAATGACCCTGCAGTAAGAAAATATATAAATCACGCTACAACGGGTGAGTGTTTATTTACACTGTGTCTGGTGTTTTTTTTGTTTTTTTGTTATTAATTTATTTGAGTTTTAATTAGTATAAAACAAACTACTACAGAGTAGATGAACCCGAATCAAGCTCAACTTCTAAGTGTTATATATTTTAGCAGCATAACATAACTTGTAGGTTCGAACTACAAACGGTCTCACGTCATATCACCGTGGTAATAACGCCGTGCGACAATATACCGCAGGAATAACGTCTAAGTAAAAAGCCCATCACATGAATAAGACCGCACGTGTTAATGCCGTCACAATAACGCCGTACTGCCAATAATGCCGCAAGGAATAATGCTGTAACAATGGTTCCGTGGAAGATTTACCAAGCTAGTATGACAAAGTTATCGGCGGCACAGATTACTGGTGATGGGGATCGATCATATCAGCTTGAGAGGTAAAGGGGGGTGGGTGAAAGTTACACCACAAATATGTTGCCTGTAATTGAAAGTTGCAGGCTATGAATCACAAATATTTGACGTTTTTGTAATATGTGGCGCAGTAACAACCAGGACAACTGCACTGTAACTGAGGTTAGCTATTTCACGATTGCCCATTGACTATTTGCGAGTCATAGCCTACAACTTTCAGTTGCAAGCAGCATTTTGTAGTGTTACTTTCACCTCTCACCCCTTTTACGGATGATTGAAGAAGAGAGAAAAACAACAAATGGTTAAACAGTAAAACTTTATTTTTTTATGTCTTGTGACCCTTGAGTATTTACTTAATTTTATTAATTGATTATTTAACCAACCATTTAAGGAGAAGAATGGTGTAGTCCATATTCAACGATTGGAGGGGAGGGACACAAAACGACAAACGTTTTAACCAACGTTCGTTTCTCTGGCAACCATTTATTTTTATATTTTGAAATTTCATCCCCTCCCCCTCCTCCGCCTTTTGCGATGCCAACTCTACTAGTCCATAGATTTTATTTTTGTAGGAGCCAGATATGTATGATAAGATCTTGATGTGAAGATTGTTTGATATTTTTGTAATACGTGCTGCAGTTACTACCAGGACAACTGCACTGTAACTGAGGTAGGCTATTTGACTATTGGCCATTGACTATTTTGTGATTCATAGCCTGAAACTTTCAATTAGAAGCAGCATATTTGTAGTGTAACTTTCATCCGTCCCCTTTACGACGCAAGCTGTTATGCCCGATTCCCCATCACCTTTTGATTTCTCTTCCACCTGACCCATCCCCAATAATCTGTGCCGCCGGTAACTTTGTCGTACTAGCTGGGTAAATCTACCACCGAACCATTGTTATGGCGTTATTGCTTGCGGCATTTATTGGCAGTACGGCGTTATTGTGTACGGCATTAACACGTGCGGCATTTTACACATGCGGTGTTGTCCGTGTTATGGCATTTTTACTTACAGCGTATGATGTGGAACCACCACTACAAACACCCAATTATGGCAAGTGTTGAGACAATACACCCAGACTGGGGAGTAGTATCTCCCTATACTTTGGCAGCATCGCATGTCTATAGTTACCTACCACATCTAGGTTACAGCCCATAAAATAAGTTATATCCAGAAAACTTTTGAGAAAAAATTGGGAATAGCTGAATTATTTCTGACAATGCGGAAAAACTGGAAAACCTGGGCAAATTACCCACTCGAGAGCTTTGCAGTTTTACAGAAAACTAGCTTCTACTTTCCATTCAGATTAAAACTTGGATGGAGTGGTGAAATCTTTTGAATCATTCATCGTCATGAGTTGCTTACCAGTGTATGTTCTTTGGGCTGCAACGATGTGCATCAAAGGTTAGTGTTAAAATTAGCTTCTACTTCCATTCAGATTGAAATTTGGGTGGGGATGTGCAATCTTTTGAATTATTGAACATCGTGAGTGGCTTACTAGTGTCTGTCTCTTTGAGCTGTAGTTGCATTGATATAGTATTAAAATTGTTCTCGGCCCGAATTTTTTTTAAATTGGGTATCACTAACAGAATAAAAGGATAATGTATTTTCCTTTTGCATTTGTTACTGTAGGCTTCATCAGCGATGAAGAAAACTATCAGTGACTGGTGAGGAAACTGACCAATAAACTGACTAAAAACTGACTGGAAGTTGGCTGAATCCGCACCATCGGAACTTTAATTCTTTTTTTCTTTCAGGTATTAATTTTCATTAGCTACTACTTTCAGCTATTAATTCGTTTTTAGTTACTACTTTCAAGAATAATATATTATTTTAGCTACTACTTTCAAGTATTAATTTTCTTTAACTGCTACTTTCAGCTATTAAATCGTTTTTAGTTGCTACTTTCAAGAATAATATATTATTTTAGCTACTACTTTCAAGTAGTATTTTTCTTTAGCCACTACTTTCAGCTTTTAAATCGTTTTTAGTTACTACTTTCAAGAATGATATTTTTTTACTACTTTCAAGTATTAATTTTCTTTAGCTACTACTTTCAGCTATTAATTTGTTTTTAGTTACTACTTTCAAGGATAATATTTTTTTTTGCTACTACTTTCAAGTATTAATTTTCTTTAGCTGCTACTTTCAGCTGTTAAAAGAACATTCCTCCTAGCGCCATTTTTCTTGATACCCCACATCAAGTATGGCCCCAATTACTTACCGTTACTTACTATTTACTTACCGTTAGTCTATCACTTGGTACAAATCCGTTTTAAAATGTGGCGTCTAGGAGATTTTTTTTTTAATGTTGGGGAACTTTATTTAAGTGCATCCTGCACTTATGATTCTTTGCGCGCTTACAATATCCATGACGTTTCATCTCTGTGTGTGCATGTACTAATTTACTAATAATAACCATGAAATCAAAAATCTAAAAGACCAATGCGGTAAAAATTAAAATTAATTATTCCAATAGATCGCTGAAGCAAAAATTATGAAACACTAGCCTAGATGATTATAAATTGTGATGTTAAAATACGAGAAACATTCTGGTTTGTGAAAACAATTAATACGTTCTTGCTGGTTCGTCTATTAGATGCAATGCCAACTGAGACATTATATGCGTTCTTCGCCGCGAGAAACGTAGCTACTATCTCAGTTGACCTTGACGATATTAACATGCACGAATGCGATCGGCGCGTGGCTATTATAAGGCAGGCGGACGGTTATAAAGTAGGCGGGGTGTTGCTTTAATTCGTTTTTAGTTACTACTTTCAAGAATAATATATTTTTTAGCTAGGCCTACTACTGTTGAATCAATTTATTGTGTTTAGCTGCTACTTTCAAATCTTAAAGGTACATTCCTCCCGTCTTGTTTTCCTGTAGGGCTCAGTTTTGCAACATTACTTCAGAGGCGTGTAAATGTTGGAAAGGTGGTTTACATTCTCCTATGTCTTCTCTTGTCAGAAACAGTTCTGCTACAGTAACTCTAAGGGCTCGTTTATGCAATGACAGTTTTCTCGCTCACTAGCGTTTACTTGATCAATACTAAATCTGATGGCTACTTCTCACCTTTACCGGAGTATACGGCTTTCGAGTTGTCTATGCGTATTAGTAACCATGGCAACGACAAAGACGCAAATCTTCTCCACGTGCCTCGTGACACGACGTCCGATGCTAGCAACATTTGAGCGTCAATTTATGACAACAAGAAAATTATTTTTACTGCAGTACAAGACGACAGACTGTTTTTTGTATACCAGAATTCGATGGTTTGTCTTCGATTCTATGGTTTGTCTTCGATTCGATAGCCACGAAATGGACGCCATGATGGATTTTGAATTCTCGCTGCGAGAAGATATTTATTCTATCGACGTTTGATCATTGCTAGAAGCTGTACTTTGAGGGAGAATAGCAAATTTTGGAAATAGCGTGAAATGACAACAATCTTGTAGCAATGTTTAAAATTACTTTGTTCTTTATCTGTGTTATTTATAATACATACAATTTGTTATCTATTACCGCATTCATTTAGTAGCAACGGGAAACTAATCATAAATAAATAACGATTGACTATCAAATAGCATTTGGCAAGCTAGAATGACTTGTTGCGTAAACGCGCCCTAACATATGTAAATGTTGCAAGACTATTTCATGCAGGATGATCGAATATAATGAGAAGTCCTTTTAATTCATTTTAGCTACTACTAGTAGTTAGTTAGCTAATAACTACTACTTCGTGTTAAAA